>PVJO010025052.1:0-23414 GCA_004026905.1 Hystrix cristata | reverse complement strand
TTTTACATAAACCAAGCATTTTCTCCTCTTCTTACCATACCTGAATTACCAAATCCAGTACTGATACAATTGATCTGATAACAGAGGTAGGTAAACTGACTAATGGGATGTGGAGTATATAGTGTGAATGTGCCGGACAAAGGATGATTCATATCCCAGGTGAAATGAAACAGGCAAATGTAAAATTTTGTCATGCTATTCAGAGCTGCACACAATTGAAAATTCTCTGGAATTCTCTAATGTCTTCAGACAGTTACTTCATGTAACTGAAAATGCAGAAAGCAAAACTGGAGATATAGAGCAGCTAATGTAATGATTTTGAGAGTTAGAGCTCCTTGAGACCAATACAGACATTATCTGTACAATTATATGTAGTGTTACACTATTACTCAGGTTGAAATTGCAGTCACGCATCATTTGAAGAGAAAGGCAAGGCTGTGCATTATGTGCACATCATAGTAGACGTATATAAACTAAGATGACTTCGAAGTCACTTCAAAGTCACCAAGTAGCAATATTTTAGGACAGCTATCGTATATGTAGTTTGTCATTGACTGAAATGTGATGTCGTCCATGACTGTATTTGTTTCTGGAATTGGAATTTCTTTAACCATTGCAGAAACTATTTGATAGGTAGATTTTTCCATAATTGACATAGATGTAATTAAACAAGAAGTTTAGTGGTAATTTGCAAGGAAATTGATGTGAGCAATTAGAAAACTAAAGGTCCATTTCTGTGCACAGATAGTTCAACTGGTAAACTATGACTGACAATTTGGAAAGCAGTCCATATCCCTAAAAAGACTAACTCGGTGGGAAGTGTTCGGAAAGAAACGGAACAATAGTGTTTGTTGGCATTTATTTTCTGCTTTTACAAGAGTAATAAACAAGAGAGATGAATTCAGGCACAGGGAAAAATTGACAGTTTTCAGGCAGAAATATAAGAGAATAAAATGCACTTCTCTTTCCTTAGTCACATCTTTCTTGACAGTTTTTAGAAGCTGGAATTGCAGGTATCTTTCTGTAGCCTCTGACATGTTGCAGAAGCTATGTGAGTTCCCTTTTCTTCTCCTCTGGCATAGGGAACATGGAACCATATACTGAGATGGAACTTTCATCTCTCTGTCTTTTTATATGATCAAAATAATCACGGTCCTCTGGGGCACCACGGTGGACAGGTAATGTGACTGAGAAAGAATTTGAAGTGGTATCAAGCCACTAAGATACTGTCATTGTCAGTGGCCATAATCTAGATTGTCCCGAATTATTTTTGAGACCCATGAAAATAAAATCACTTTCAACTCTACAGGAAGCAAAACGGACAAAGGGGACAAAAAAGAGAGGTAACTGAATATTTCATATTGAGTTCTTTTCCGCCTTTAGACACACAGTTGGACTAATGTCCCAGCTTCCCTTGTACTTAGATGTGATCATTTAACATAACTATTTGAGTGTAAGTAAAAATAATGCAACTTACTTTCACTATGGCGTATTATTTTCCACATTTTATCATCATGTGATTTTCTTTTCTGTCCCCCGGAAATATGTAGAGCAGCACAGATAAATTTTAAATCATATGCTGAAGAGAGATGAATCAAAGATGGCTTAAATCCAGGTCTGTTACTCATAATTTGGATAGACGTATCTTGTCCATTACAAAGACGTATTTAGATCTCAGGAAGGGTTAGTGGATTTAAAGGGCTTATATTTACCTGCTGTTTATTTCTATATCACACACATATAAAAAAGGCTAAGGAGAAAGAGAAGGGGACAAAGAGGAAGAAGAAAGAAAATCTTAATTGGTGTGATGCATATTAAGATTATTGGATGGAGAAATAAATTAATAAAATATTGGTCTATTAATATAGCTAATATATTTGAAGAGAGGCAATCCCTGCTTTTACTCTAAAATGTAAAAAATAAAGAGGATCCTTAACAGTATTTGCTTCTCTTTCCTAAGAACACATAACAGAGGAAAAACACAATTATTTATGAAAGACAGCAGGGGAAGCCTTTAAAAAAGGGAAACAATACATATCATTTCTTTGCTTATCTAATCTACTTAGATATGATCAGCATGAAGTGAGCCTTTAAGTGAACGTCATTATGAGGCTGTAGAATTATGCAAGCTCACACAACTAATAAAACTTGTAATGTAAACTCGACGCTACGGACTGATAGCACGTTTGATTTTTTTCTCTTACAATATAAGTTTCAACAGGGGAATGTAAAATACCTATCAACATGAATAGTGGATTTCAACCCCACAAATTTGGCTTAATTTAGTAAATTGTAGATGTTGAAATTAAACTGATTACAATCTACACTTTTGAAAATGCAACACATTTATTATGCATACAGTAGTATTAGGGTCTATGTGATACTGGAATTATTTGTTTGTGTGGTTACATGTTTAATTTATGAGGTTTTACATGTTCTCTTTTGACCAATATTTTAAAGTCATTGTTTAATAAAACTTTTACAGTTTGTTGTAAATAGTGCTGAACTGCAAAATTATGAAACCCTATTATTGCAAGTAAATATGTGATATCATATTAAATTTGACTGTTGTTTATTCTTGTACATGGTAGCAAATTTTTCCCCTGGAATTGAACTACAAAGGAAATATATGACTGATT
Organism: Hystrix cristata; assembly: GCA_004026905.1. Lineage (NCBI taxonomy): Eukaryota > Metazoa > Chordata > Mammalia > Rodentia > Hystricidae > Hystrix > Hystrix cristata. The sequence continues at coordinate 20,775 of PVJO010025052.1, read as the reverse complement.
ATTCCTATTAAATGCCGTGAATTCTGGATTTTGATGTCATGGTTTATAAAATATGACAGAAAATCAATACATAAGCAACAATTCCACCCTGTGTGAGGATAAGGGAAAAAAAAAACACTCAGATGTAGATACCTAAACAAGTCAAGGTGATACATAAAAATATGCGGTGGCAATTTTTATGCTGATATGAAGAAATATAATCATATATCAGCAAAAGTTCTAATGCCTAAAATGATCCATTTTAGTAAAAAGATATATTGCTAACACACCCAGTCTCTGAATAAAATTCTGCTGGTGTATGACTCCCACCAACATTAGGAACAAAGCATTATTGTTCAGTAATCAAATCAGTAATTTTTATTTTTAACATATAGAATACTTTTTAAAGTGTTGAATAACATATACATTGATCCCTAACATCACATTTCCATACTTTGCTCCTTATTTCAATTCATAACAGTACTTGACATTCAGGTAGATCCTTCTACTCAAAGTTTGAAGAATAATGCATGTGTGTATGAAGAGGTAGAGTGCAGGAGTTGAGCACTGACAAGAAACGGAAGACACAGAGATACACAAACAACACTATTTTTTAAATGTCTCAAAGAAAATACCGCAACTTTATAGAAAACATGTTCTAAATTTGAAGTATGATGACCTACAGATTTAAGTATGGATTAAGCTTCAGAGAAATAGTTTATTGATTTAAGAATGAGACAAAATTGTAAAATCAAATGCAATTTTACTTTTATGCACAGACTCTTCAGGCACAAGTAGGAGAAAGTCAGGTAATTAAATCTCAAAACAGCCAATATAAACAGAATGTTTCCTATCTTACTTACTTTAAGGTAATTACTGAAGGAAAGTATTAGAGATTGCGTTGTAAATCTGAGATGTGGAAATGAAAAAACGATCATTATAAATACAGAGAAAGAGAAAGTGAGCACAAGAGAGGCTAGGAGATTAATTAATCAAAGTTTTTTTCATCTTAGTATTGGCAATGGTACCAATGGTAGAATTTAATTTTAAATTGCTGTCTAAAAACATGGCTTTTATTAGAATAGCAGACCAGATTGGGTCATTAAAAAACCCTAATACTAACGTCAGTTAGGAGCTGAATGATATATTTTTAAAAATTGTTGGAAGGTGTTGGGAATCTGATAAGACAATTTAGCAGGACAGCACCAAGACAAGAAAGGGAACAATGAAACCCACGCACATTCTCACTGACAAATGTAAAGCAGGCAAGGATCCAGAATGGTGTCCTCCTATTTTGAAAATCTGTATTATAGACTATTTTCTCAAAAGATTGACTCTGAGACAGACACACAAGTAGAATATTTCTGAATCAATGTATTTGGAAGGTGAGAAAGTAAGAATTAGAGAGAAAAGTCGAATGCACTGTAAGGTACTCCCACTGAAGGTCTCAGGCGATCCCATAGGAAGCACTAAACTGAGATTGTGTAATAGTTTGTCCTGCATATGGATGGAATTCCAGGCTTCCTTCAGGTTGATCAGTCAAGATACAAGCTACCTTGGAAGTAGACCTGACCTGCAGTCAAGGGATCCTACCTGCTTTGCCCAGTCTTTGCCTGCTTAGAGGCAACCAATATTAACACTTACATACTTTTCACTTTTGGATTTTTGTTCTTGATTCCAGTCTGTATCTTAATGACTCTTCTATGTCTTTTTTGATTTGATGATATAGAAATAATTTTAATTTCTTTAGGTGTTGATTTCCAGAATAGCTGCATATTACTTTGACTACAGGACATTACATAGTATCAATGGAAAATAATTTCTAATTTCAAAGTCTATTTTTTCCTGAATTATGTCACTAGTCACATATTATATGAAGGAAATTCAGATATTTGTTTCCTGAGATTTATGATTCAAAATCTTCTCATCATTCTCGGAAGCAGTCATTCACCAGTCCACTTCCATCGAGAATAATTTGTTATGGGCAGAACAGCATCATGAGCAGACGTTTATACTTACACTACAAATGACAGAGATGAAAACTGAGTTGATGGCTCTATGTTCTTAGGTACCATTGACTGAGGTGAACTTATTCTCTCCCTGTATGCAATTGAAAAGGTTTTGAAAGTGTAGTTGATCAGAAGCACCAAAAATACACATATTTTCCCCCTACAATTGTAGGAAAGTAAGATCACGATACAGCTATTGCTTTCAAAGAACTCCAGCCTAATGGACTTCCTACCCATTTAGGGAAGGACACTTCCCACTGCATATTCAATCGCCTAATAGTAGAGCGACCAGATTTTCATTTGTTTAGAATTTGTAGGTACATAGCAGATAGAAAGTTTAGTGTGAACTTAGACATAGTGATTACTGAAACAGTTTCTTCAAAGCAGAACAAAGAAAACACACCACATTAGCTAGATATTTGGATATTCTCCCAGATGAGAAGCAGAAAATACATATATTAGCACATGGCTTAATAATATCTTCTCTAGGCTTGAAATCATATCTGCATTCATTGTCTATTGAAATTTGTCACTCAACTTAATGTAACTCAATCCTAGTTCTCCTATTGCATGAATCCCCACAACTATCCTTCTGATCTTAATAACTCCAGTTTCGTTTTACCTTTTTGATATTAGATATTCAAAACCAACACGTGTCCTTCTAGGGGAAATTTTACTTGGTTTTGCCAAAGAGCATGACATTAGCATTGAGACTATGTGAAATTCATAAAATTTCTTCTTACCACAAACATAGTATTACTCTCTAGGTTTTTATAACTGACAAAGGATAATTTCAGTGAGACAATCATTTTAAGATTGAATATACAATTGGAGTTGACTCTGTAAAAATAGCTAACTACTGTGCATCAAGGTAATTTTCACTTCAGTATGCAATACTGCATATCCAGGGCAGGGAAAAGATTGTGACAGAAATTAACAGTATTTGAAACAGAATGTTACAGTAATACTTGAGGGAAAGAAATAAAATCATCAATTTCTTATAAAATTTGGCTGTTAATGATATTAATGTATAGAGATGAGACTAAACTTTCATTATTCTTCACTAGACCTGGGAAAAGTCAAATCCAGGCCTGTAATGCCAGCACTTGGCAGGGTGCTGAGGCGGGAGGATTTCTGAGGGGTCAAGGACAGCCTGGGCTACATAATAAGTTCAAAGCCTCCCTGAATTACAGAGTGAGACCCTGTCTCAAAAAACAGAAACAAACAAACAAAAAAAAAACAGAAACAAAACACAAAAAATAAAATAAAGATGGAGTGGTTACAAGACAATGATGCAGTCAAGATCGAGAAGTAACTAGAAGCTGAGGTCCTGACTGAAAGCAATCTGGTAAAAAGAAACAGATTTATAACCACAAGAAACTGTATAAGGAATGCTAAGAATACAGTGAATGTTTAAAGTAAAAAATATAAATATATTACAAATCGGGCATGGTGGTGTAACCTGTAATTCTAGTACTCAGGGGATGTTGAGGCAGTAGTTACTTAAATTCAAGACCAGCCTGAATACTTTAGTGAATCCTCATCTCAAAATTTAAAAATAATAATTTTAAAAAAGCAAAAGAAGAGCTGGGAATGTAACTTAGTTCCAAGGCCCTAAATTTAATCTGCAGTACCACAACCACTCACACATGCACACACAAATTACAGTAAAAGACACATTGCTGTTAATTCCCCTCTAAATATGCTCCCTTGTTTTGAACAGATCCCATCATTCTTGCCCCTTTTTTTAATTGAACCAAGAAGATTTATTGATACATTTTAGATATACATAATAATAGCATTCATCACAGTTAATTTGCACCTATTCATGATATATCTTGTTTTTTCCCTCTTCCCAACCCCCCTTCAATTCCTCTTCCCCTCCTTATTTACAACGGCTTTGTTTATACTTCTTTTCTCTTTTTCTTTTCTTTTCCTTTTCTCTCCCCTGCCTTGTTCTTCCCATTCAAATATTTTCTTTCTTTTTCACAGTATCTATTATATATTTTGTCCTTATTTACACTTATGGTGTCTTAGAGAAACAATGAGATATGTACTCATGTGTGTCTTATTTATTTAAGTGTGTTCTTCACAAGGCACCAAGTTCAATCCCCAGTGCAAAAAAAAAAAAAAAAAAAAAAAGAGTGCATTCTAGAGGTCCATCCACCACCCATTTAACTATAAATGTTTAAAGTTTATCCTTTTTTATGGCAGATTAGTACGCTATTTTATTAAAAAAAACCCAATCTTCATCCATTCATCAGTTGCTGAGCATTTGGGTTGTTTCCAACATTTATCTATTGCAAACTGTGTTGCTGTAAACATAGTTGTACATATATCACTGTGATATGATGCCTTTAATTCTTCTGGGAAGATACCAAGAAGAAGAATAGCCGGGTCAAATGGAAACTCTAGCTATAGTTTATTCAGGAATCTCCACACTGATTTCCACAGTGGTTGGATCAGTTTACATTCCCACCAACAGTAGAGGAGGATTCCTTTTTCCCCACAGCCCCTCCAATATTTGTTATTGGTAGATTTCTTGATAATAGCTGTTTTTTCTGAAATGAGATGGAATCTTAGATCATTTTAATTTGCATCTCTCAAATGACCAGTGATGTTGAACACTTTTTCATATATTTATTTGCCATTTTAACTTTTTCATCCATAAAGTGTCCAGTCATCTCAGCTGCCTGTTTTTGGATCGGTTCTTTAAATTTGGTGAGTCTGGGCCTGGGGATTTAGTTCAGTGATTACAGTGCTTGCTTAGCAAGCACAAGGCCCATAGTTCAATCTTCAGTCCAAAAAAAAAAAAAAAAAATTGGTGAGTCAGATTTTTTTGAGTTCTCTATGCAGTCCAGATTTTCTGAAGCAATTGTTGAAGTCCTAGTTCATTGTTCTCTTCTGGAGGTCCTCTTTTGTGAGTGCCTTTAGCTGCACTCTGGTTGCTGCCAAGATGTCCTAAATTGATTCAAAGTGTTTACTTTCTATGGTTATTTTGACTTTGGGGAAAAGCTTTTTATAGTAAGATGCCAGATCCTGAGAATAAGGTAGATGAGGATACATTGTATTGTTTTACGAGCTTGTTTTTCACTGGACTGCACTGAAATGCAGCATTAGCTATTTTTGATCTATCTTGTAAAGACACTCACAAAGAAGAACTTCCAGAACTGCTTCAGAAAGTGGCATGAACGATGGGATAAGTGTATTTGAAACACGTGAGAGTATCATGAGATAATTTAGTGGCAATCTATATGTTTCTGTAACAATTTCATTTTTCCAATTTAAACATTCATAACATATGTTTTGATCACACCTTTTATTCTTCCAAACAGCTCAAATGTGTAGAAGCAAATTTTTCTCCAGATCCACCACATAAAAGACCAGCAAAGACAATTAGTTAATTATGGATTTGTGAGACGATACCAGGAGAACTCCAAGCTAAAAATGGATATCGTTTTAAGGCACTAAATTTGTGACAATTTATTATATACTGATAGAAATTTAATGTAGTATCTATAAGACTTTTATGCAAAAATAGAGAGCTGACACTAGACATTTAGTATTATATTTGACATCAAGACATTTTAGGTTGAAACAGAGAGAAAGAGATCACTAGAAGGTAAGTCACAGCTTGAGCTACAAGAAATCACTGATAGTTAACTGTTTTTGACATATAAATATGTAAGTTTCATATGTTCCAAATCCATAGAAAATTAACATACCTAATGTGCACTGAGTTGCTCAGTCTTTTTTTTTTATCAGAAAGAGACAAGTGTGTATTCTCAAAGATTCACATTCTGAACTTCAGTTTTTGTCACAGACAAAATATCAATGTAAATTTATATTCAAGTAGATACTCTCAATATAAGTATAAAAATTTCTCCTTTGATTATAAGTCAACTTTTTACTTCAAATTTTTTGGTTTCTAAAGATAGTAAATAGCGTTTTGTGTTTAATATACTAGTGGGTGTGATCATTTTAATATGGAAGAAGTCAGGGAAACAGTTTTGAGTGAAATTAAATGAGTGTAATAATTTTAAAATGATTTTCAGCCATCATTATATTTCAGTATAAAATTAAAGTCAGTATAGGAAGAACTCAAGAAACTTTTGTACATATTCAATAAATTGGAATTGTCCATAGTTCGTTGAACTACAAAACCAAGAGGAAAATTCTGAGTTATCAAATCAGAATCAACCCATGACTCTCCACCAGGAAAAATAATCCTGTCAAGTACACATGTGGAACAAATAAATGGAGAATGTGGCCTTTTTAAAGGTCAAAAAATAGCAAGTACTTTTAGGCTAATTGATAATGGTGTGTTCAGTGTAAATGGCATGGTGTGCAGGAAGGAATCAGTGAGGCGCACTCTGGGAGACACTTCCAAAAAAAATATGTCAAAAGCAAGGACAAGACTAGACAGTGGACACGGAGGTATATGGAGGGGGAAGGAGATGAGGGCAACTGCTTTACACCTGAGTGCCTGCAGCTCGCCTTCCGTTAATGCTCTCTGCATCAGGGATCTCTGAATAAGGCTGGAGTCCGATTACAGTAACAAGAACCAAGTGAGGACTAGTAAACACGGTTAACTGGGACACATGAGAGTTAGTAACTCACTAAAAGGAATATATTAAAGGCTTTAAAATCGGCCCACTGCATTTTATGAAATCTGGTAGTTCCCTAATATTCCACTTTCTTTTGTAATATACAATTCTCAGTTTGTGAAAGAGTAGGGTAAAATATAAAGCATTTCCTTAGGTAAAAGAAAAATTACTCAGTAAACATTCTTTTTACATTTTTAGAGTGGTGGAGGAAAAAGTTTTATTGAATACCGTGAGACGCACACAATATCCAGCCTATTGTTGTTATTTTGGTCTTTGACTGAAATGACTCTCTTAGTGTATGAATCGATGACTTAACAAATAGTTTTAGCTGACAGCATCCTAAGCACTTGGAACTAACACAAGAAAACCCAGTCATTGAAATGTCAGCTTCAGGAAAAATGAATAATGTCTATAGCAAATTCCCATCTATTTAGAGATGCCAGATGAAGAATATTTTTGAAAAGTAAGAGAATCATTTTCATGAAGCTGTTCTCAGATGTTGAGTCCTAGAATTACTGTAAGAAAATGTTATTCTATAATATAATAAAACATAATTAACTAGACATATGAAAGTGCAAATAATGAGCAGTGTTTGCTGTGATCATTAAAAATGCAAACCAGTATGGAAAGAAGCAGTGGTGTTGCCCGTGGAGAAGCAAGACATCATGGTAGGGAATATGTGTGGAAGCAAACACTTCACCTCGTGGTTTTCAATATAACATATTAAATTCTGAAATTAAGTTTCTAATTTCTTTATAGTCTTTTTAAAGAGTAGCTAATATAAACTTGTACAGATCATGTGCTAAGTTTTAAACTGTAGGTCTGTAAGTGAAATTTTAGAAATGACCAGCAACTTTTGTTAATCACAAACGAGTGCACCTAATTGTGAATGTTCTCCGCTTTTTGACAGATGATCTACCAATGATGAGAAGTCACTCAGTGAAACATCAAAACGAACGCAAGTGTTAAAAAGTTTTACTGATTCTGAGATATTGTTTCAGGTACTATTATTAAAGCACAATTGAAGGTAAGTAAACATACAGTTCTCAAATTCTGTACTTCACCAAATTGAACAATAATAAGAGCGAGTATTATAGCATATTGAGAGCAAAGAAGGGGGAAATATTTATATTTGAATTGCCACATATTCTTACAATAATATCATTAGATAACTTTATACTAGTTTATACAAACAGGTTGTAATTTTATCACTTAGTACAGGGACTCAAATCATCTGTATTTTCTAAGGATCCCTAGACAATACTGATGCAAACCAAAAGTTAAAAGATGTTCTACATTGTTCTTGGTTTACAATTTTGTGTATGTATATAAATATGTGAAATATTAAAAGCTATATTTCATGACAGTTATGTGAATTCTACTGAGTGCATGAAACATTTCTGGATATCTTTTGCTACTTTATTCGATAAATCGATGCTCTCAGAATGTTCCAATCTACTGAGCATGCTCAGGTTCTGAAATCCCGCCTTCCATTTCAGAAAGAAGCTGAATTATTTTTAAAGTCAAAGTGCTTTAATCAAGAAACTTTGAGAATTGTCTTCCCTCATATATAATGTTTTTAAACTAGCGATTTAGAGTTTTGTTGAGTAAAATTTAATATAACGCACATATTTGAACCTGATGTATAGTACACAAAGAATTTTTCATTCCCAATTAGTATATGAAATTTTCACTTTATATTTAAATCAAGTCAGTATATCAGTAAAATATGTAAATGGTGAACCATACAAAATAGAGTAGTCAATTAAAAGGTCATCAAAAAGTAAGATTAGAAAGATATAAATTATTAAAACAGCCAACAAAAACTATGCCCTACCAGGTTTAGACAATTAAAAAAGATATGTCTTAGAATTGATTTAAAGCTTAACAGATCCATTATCTTGAATTTTCACAGTGTTTGATCTTCTTAAATATGAGGTATTTTCACCTGTCTTCTACCTTATACTCTTACTGAGATTGTGCTTGCTTCAGCAGCACATATACTCTTACTGAGATTTTGAACTAGCAAAATAAGGAAAACACTACATGTTTTTTCTAAGAGGAGGGAGATCAAGAGATGGAGGGGGCAGAAAAGAGAGAAAGGGGATGGAAAAAGACATCAAGATGTGTTATGTACATGTACCAACTCCACACAAGGAATGTAAACATCAAGTACTGCAAAGATGTCCAAAAAGCAAAACAAAACCAAAGAAGGGGATCAAGAGATGGATGGAGTGGGGAGGTAGGGAAGGGGAAGGGATGAAAAAAAGGAATTAAGTTGTATTATGTATCTGTACTGATTCATCACAAGGAATGTAAATATTATCCGCTACAAAAATATAATGATAAAAGATAGGGAAAACATTATATTTTCAGTTCTGATTCATAAATGAAATATTATCCTCACCCCTCTTTCTGTATCTTTTGTCTGTTTTGACAACAAACCCCCAAGAGTAATTTGAAGAATGTTTCAGTAGCTCTTTTAGCACTTAAAAACAAATAGAAAATAAACGAGTTTAAAATAATAATGAATCTTTGTATTTATTCCCATATATTTCATATATATGACAGTGTTATGAAAAATAAAAATATGTACCCATTTTAACCTGGATTTTCTTTTCTTTTCTTTTTTTTTTTTTTTTTGGTGCCGAGGATCGAACTCAGGACCTTGTGCTTGCTAGGCAAACACTGTACGCACTGAGCTAAATCCCCAGCCCCAACCTGAATTTTAGAGGCAACAAAAATTACAAAAATCATATTTTGACCCAACTTTTCATTTTTAGTTGGAGTAGTCAATAGTTCTTGTTTGAATCTAATATTACCAACAAAAACGTGTTGGTTATGAATTTTACCTTTTCTTAAAGAAGGTATCATAATATGTAAAATAATGTCTTAAATGTTACATGTGCCAAAGGGAATTTTTTAATTAAAATTTTAAAATAAATGTACATTATTAAGATTTTTGTCTTTCATTACTATTATAGAAGGTGCTATGGGAACAAGCTATAATACAATGCAATTTAAACAAATCTTGAACATTTTGTCAGAAATCTTCACTTTCAAGGTTCAAAAACCTAAAGTCACTACAAAAGTAGTAGTGGTAACTCTAAAACTCTGGTCCCCTGTCACATCCCTTTGGGTTTTCCCTATATCACATGGCTCTATTTCTTCCCCCCTCTTTTCTGTATGGCTGAGAACAGCAGCAAAATATATTCAGTATATTAACTGAACAACCACTGTTATACTTTTAAAAGTTATCTCTGTATTGGTTCTTGATACATAAAAATTGGTTTGATAGTAGTTCCTATACTTCAAATTTCACAGTGAATATGGAGTAAGTGTTGTTCTCTATTTAAGATATTTAAAAATATGAGGACCATGGAAGAGAGTATTACAAATCCACATGACGAGTCTTAGGGTATACAGACATTTAATATAATGTACTTCTGTTTTTACAGGCTGGTGTTAGCAGTCTGAATTCCTTGAAAAAAATATGTTGCTGGCATTATCATTTAGAACATGTAATTTAAGAATTTACTGACGTGTTCGGTCAGCTTCCTAAAATAAAGGCAGGAAAGAAACATATTCTTGACTGATGCAACACTAAATATGCAACAGAAATAAATGACTCTTCTCACCAGAAAATCAGTGAGGAAATTATCCTCTGACTGAGGAACCCTTATGAACATTTGGAGACTTTCCTAAACCTAGAACTTGCGACAAAGAGTTTTCTTGATTTCATCAACCGGGATGATCTAAAATAGATTGGTTGTCGATGCCTCCACTTTTTACAGAAACAAAAGAAAGCATATTCAGCAAAGGAAGTTTAAACATTTCCCAGGGAGCTACTTAAGATAGCTTTGTTTCAAGCTCAGGTTACAATTTATAGTGGGTAAAATACTGAATTTAAAAGTTACACTACAGGAAGATGTATGAAAGCCCTGAAAAGGGGAAAAAAAAAAAAAAGGAAAAGAAAATACAATTTAACTACACTAGAGACACTAGAGAGACATCAAATAAAATGAACTAAATATCACTATTTCACTGTCTTTCTTATTTTCCATGTTGGAAAATATAATTCATTTTAATATTATCCTCAATTTTTTATTGCTCCAGTACTTCTTACAGATGTATCAAATATTTTATGAAAAACAGTATTATCAATTCACGTCACTGAAATTTCAGAAATTAATTGAATATACATAGAAAGACAAACATTTTTGCCAGAACGAGGGGAATATTATTATAGGATAGTTCATCAAAATGTTTCTCTAGCTGATTATGAAAACAAAGGTTCAAAATAATTTTCCTCATATTCCACAGAAGGATGTGAACATAATGCAGTGTGAATGAAAGAAATAGGGAAACACACCCCCCGTACAGAGAAGGTGATGGTGCAAAAGTAAATTTTGAAGGCCAAAATATTTTTTTAATGTTCTTAAGTATATAAGAAAATTCAGAGATATGCTATGTATCTCTCACCTTGAGGTCTATGTGATCCAGAAAGGAGAATGTGGTAGGCCACCTCTTCACACTGAAAAAAAAAAAAAAAGTTTCATTTTGCGTATTTCTCTCTCTCTCCCTCCCTATCTCTTTTTTAAATTTTTCTTTTATAAATTAATTTTATTGGTACACTTAAATATACATAATGATCACATTCATCATAAGGAATGTGTGCCTGTATGTAATATATCTTGTGTCTTCTTTTTCTCTGAATCCTCTCCCCTTCCTTCTACCCCTCTCTCCTCCCTATCTCGTTTTAATTGCCTTCATTTTACTTTTCTTTGGGGAAAAGTGCACTACCTGACTTAAATGTTAATGTTGTAACCAATTTTTAAACTAAAAAAATGCTGTTAAAATTTGTCTAAATAATTTTTTAAATTAATCCTCCAGGGGCTGGGGATTTAGCTCAGTGGTTAAAGTGCTTTCCTTGCAAGTACAAGGACCCGAGTTCGATCCCCAGCACCAAAAAAAAGAAAAAAATAATAAATAAATAAATAAAAATAAATAAATAAATAAATAAATCCTCCAAAATTTTCACAGTTTAACATTTTCCATGAAAAAATAATGATTTTGTTTATACTTTCACATTATGAGAACATCAGAAGGTACTGATCACTTCATATTACAAAGGACAAAATCAGCTTTCTTGCTCTCTGTTACTATATAGTCCAAGCAAATTTCCTTCTTCTGACATTTGACAGAATAGATCCAAAAGCATTGCATTATTGTAAAACTATTTAGAAGCCCACTGGCTTTGCATAGGTTGAGACCTCTTATTACAAAAATGACAATGAAGTTCATCTTGAAGCTTCCCCAGAAAAAAGAGCTGGACTATTCGGTCATTTGTTACTGAACCGAAGACCACACACACTTAGACATACTGCTCTGACCTGTTTGCCAGTTTTGAAAGAACTCTGTAGCAGGTGCTGGCTGTGGCCCAAGAGGATCTACGGTAAACGAAGAAGCCTTAAAAGAAACAGGATGTGCTGCAATACGGATGGCTCTGTACAAATCTCTGTGTTCTAGAAGAAGGCCACACTATTCCCAGTTGAATGTATATCTTCAAAACTATGTTTTAAAAAAATATTTCCCTTCTTCTCTCTCTCTCTGTCTCTTTTTCTCTCTCCCTCGTTCCCTCTCTCTGTCTCTGTCTTTCTCTCTCTCTCTCCTCTTTTCTTTCTTTCTTGTAGTGGAGACTGAACCCAAGAAGTGCCAAGCTACATCTTTAGACTTTTCATAAATTTTATTTTGAGACAGGGTCTCACTAAGTTACTCAAGGCCTGCCTGGAACTCGAGTTCCTCCTGTCTGAGCCTCCTTGAGTAGTTAATATCACAGGCAAGCACCACCACACTCAGCTTAACAAATACTTTCCAACCATGAAAAAGTGTTTGGAGAGAAAACAAAGCAACAGTGCTGTTGTGACTGATAACTCAGCATTCTGTCCCTTGGTCTGACTGAGCAAATCACTGACGAAGCAAAAAAAAAGCCCTTTAAATTAGGATGCACCTTGAGACCATAATGCTAAGTGAATTAAATCAGACATACAAGCTTAAATAGCCCAGGGGTTCTCTTACATGAGAAATCCAAATTATAAATAAAGAGGAAAATAAGAAATAGGAATTAGAGAGACAGATGTTTTTCAAAAGGGAAGGGGATCAAAGGATGGAGGGGAGAGAAAAGTAATTAAAAGGAAAAGGAATTAAGATGTGTTATATACATGTACCAACTTCACACAAGGAATATAAATATCATGTACAACAATAAGTACTAATAAAAATAATTTAAGAAAACATCACATCTTTCTTAGCAGTCTGTTTAATAATTATCTTGAGGATCTCCCCCCAATTCAATAGGTTAACAATTAGTATTTCTTTCAAATATGGGTTGAGTGAATTTCTCCCTTCCAACTTTCTTCCTAGCATTACTCTCTAGGAACTCAACATTTTTATGCCATAGATTCCAAAACGACACACCCAATGTTAAACTTCGGATTTGTAACAAATTATTTATAACAATTTTGCCTTACAAATAATCTTGGTGCTAGCATTATAATGTCAACTTAATTAATATTGTGCTTTGTGATTTGTAAAACAGAATGCTAGACACTTTCCAATTAATATTAGTACGTGTTGTCAGACTTAACACTGCAACTATACTAACAAGCACATTAAAATATAAGTCTCCAAATATACTGTAGTAGGGGATTAGAAAAAATTAAATAAACCTTGACAAATGAGGTAGATATGATATAAATTTTTAAAGTTTCAAAGAGAAGCAAGATAATTGAAATTTTGAAGAGAAAAAGAGAACAGGAAAAACGAGACGGTGAGGGTAAAATTTAGGCTCTTTTTAAAAATCTGCTCTTTAATAGCATTCTGGTTTTAGGCAACTCATCTTACCTCCTTATGTTTTATAGGGTTTTGTGAAGATTTACTAAGAAAACATATAGATGTGTTTTTATGTCAAATTATGTTGTAAAAATATTGAAAATACACTTTAACTTTGATTCATAGGTTCTGCTCAACGGAATGAGACAAAACAAAGAACAAAAAATGTTTAAGTGTCAAAATGTATTCTCTGAGGAAGACCCAACATAAAGGGATATAAAATACAAATGATGAATCAGGGAAACAAATTCTACCTTAAATTTACTGGTTAGAAGTTCCAACTTTCTTAAAATATAAACACAATACATTTAGTAAGAATCCAACTGGGTAGCTCAAGTGGTAGAGCACTTGCTTAGCGACCACAAGGCCCTGCGTTCGATCCCCAGAAAGTCAAAATTAAAAAAAAAAAAAAAAAAATCAAACCAATAGAATGATTAGAGTACCATGAGTAATTTACAAAAAATGAAATAAGCAACTATTAAATATATTTAAAATTTTAATACTCAGGAAAATAAAATATTTACAAAAACAAGATTAAAATTAGATATTATGTTTTCTATAGTATTTTGTCGAAGATCAGACAGTTTGAAATGACGTTGTTCATAATACAAGAGAAAAACATACATATGTATATCTGACAAGAGTGAAAATACATACAACATTTATGTGTGGCAATTTATTCAACATGTCAGAATTTGAAGTACACACATAATATGATCTATGGATTTTCTGTGCAGTATATGGTTTATAATAACAAAATGATGAAAATATTCATTATTCTAATATTAGAAGAATATTTCCATGAAATATAGTATATATAATCACAGTAGAATTCTATTTAGCCCTACATAGTAGACAGTCCTATATGTTTAGGCATGAAAAGGTGTCAGAGATTTATTTACAGGTGGAAAAACCTAAGGGTAAATATTTGTATTTTTTCTAAAAGGTCATAGAGAAAGAGAGAGACTATTAAAATATATATTTCTTAAGCACATATTTTATCTCAGAACAGCACACTTTCTTTTCTAGGGTCTTGGTCTATTTTTAACTTCTGTCATGTCTGCCTTACATTTATAATAGTTTTAAAGAGCTATAGAGAATCAGAATATGGAAATAAGACACTTGTCTAAAGGAATACAGGAATTTGCTTTGAAGAAATAAGGGCCCTAGAACCATAGGCGTACTTTAGAAGCCCACATTTGGGGGAGTCGCTTCAGACACATGAATGAAATGAGCAGGGAAATCACTGAGCCTCTGATTTTCTTCTTCCATCTCTCCTCACAGTAGCCATGCCTCTGGCCTTTTCCGGGGAGGCAGGCGGGTGCCTTGAAACAGTGCTGCTCACCGCTAAGCCAAGACTTTGCCCTCAGCCTCCATTTCTTTAAGTCTCCCAGGACCACGAACTACATGCTGTGTGATCTGAGAAATCCCTCTATGATTCGTTTCCTTATTTAAAAACAAGAATCTTCCAACAGTCCTAGTCCATAGTCCTATTGAAGGTTAAATGTGTTGTACCACAAATACCATCAAGAAAAATATCAAAAATGACACACTGTAGCCAATAATATAAATTTTCAAAACTGTACGTGCCAGTTCTAGCATATGTTTTTCAATTCAAGACTGTCAATCATCTTTGGGACTTTTTGTGATGAGAATTTCAACACACATACACACACACACGCACACACAGGCACACATACAAAGTTGTATAAAGCATTGTATAATTTATAAGAATGATTTCTGAAATCTCAAATTAGATACATGCTTTATGTCTTTTGCATCATATATACACATATATAATATATATTTGTTTGTAAAACCTGAAACCTTTCATTAAGTTCCAGAATGTTTCAAAGGCACAGCCCTCTTAATTTTATCTACTTCAATTTTTGGCCTAGTAACTGAATTTATAGTAAAATCAGTATCAAGTTTGGAGTCAGGATACTTTGAATTCTACTTAGATGTGTAATTTTAAAATCATTAATACAAGTCTCAGTTGCTATGACTGTCTATGGGTACTGGTCCCATTTTTATAAATACTAAATTGAATGGGCTGGGGATTTAGCTCAGTGGTTAGAGTGTTTGCCTTGCGAGCATAAGACTCTGAGTTTGATTCCCAGCACCCCTCAAAAAAGAGAACCTCCAAAAATAAATAAATTAATTAAATGACATGAAAAATATATTTCACCAAGCTCCTGACATTGTTATTTCTTTCTTTTCAATATCTGTGGCCACAGTTTTATGTCCTGTAGACACCCACTTATATGGAAAGGAATGTTCTTCAGTGTAGTTGGATTAAAGAAAACTATTATTCAGAGATCTCCAAATTTATAGGACCACAAAACACATTTAATATTTTTCAAGAATCAAAGCTGCCTGTATAACAACAGAAGTAATTGAAAAAGCCACCACACAGGTAACAGGATTTATTTTCTATACACAAATATAGTGATTAACTGAATAGTTCTACAGCACCTACCAGTAATTGAATTGGAATGTGGCATACCTCTAGTACCACCTGCAGATCTTATTTGCTTAGTGGAATGAAGGTGAAAAGGCCACAATAATTGTAATGCGAAGCAAGGGACAGGTGAAAATAGTAAATACCTGCCTAGTAGCATCTTAAGCGGATGTGAATGAAAATACCAATTTAACACTACATTTGTTTGTTTATGTAATTTTAGTTAAACATAAGTTTTAAATTATAAGTATCATATTCATTTGCAAGGCAACTAAGTAGTGAGAAGATGTTGAAGGAATTACAAATTTAGCCAAATATTTCCAAAGAAAAATAAACTCTATGATCATAAATGTTGATGCCAAATAATGATTAGTATAATTTAAAGTGTGAAGTGAAGATGTAAACAGATAAGCTACATATGCCATTATTTCATATACATTAATTTAGTGCCTCGATTTTAATCATGATTTATTAGATAAATATATTTCATTAAATAAAAAAATGACTTTTTCCTACACATGAGCCAAAGTTCACAAAGACCATAACTATGAGCAAATTATTACATCTCTGTTAAGTATTGACTTATAAGAATAGATGCTATAACTAATCTTAGATATAGTCTTTTAATATTATATTTGATGAATAAATTGTACTTGTAAATTATGTGCATAAAACTTTAAAATTTGCAACGTGATATTTACAGAAAATATATTTTATATTTTATTCAGTTTTGTTTATATCATGGAATAAAGGATTGATGTTTATCATATTTTTTACTCATTATTGTAAAAGTATAAATGATTTGAAGACACTCAATAACAAGTAAACTTTTGATACATGATTTGAGTCATGTAGAGTGTCTGCACGGCTATACTTCTGCAGGAATATGATGATAAAGAACTAGTACTTTTACACCATGCCTAAAATGATGTCTCAATTCCCTCAATTTTACATGGAGAGAATTTATAGACTTCAATTGCCCAAGGACAAAGGGTGGTAATAGTTAAAGATAAGGCCGTTACAAATTAGAAAATTCATTTCAGCATGGTATTTAAAGCAAGAAATAATTTTAACCTTCTGGATCTGGAAGATGTATAGAAGAAACTATTTTCATCCTCATGTGGAGCTTTACTTTAGTTACAGAATTTTTGGACTCACTGCTCCCTAAAAACCAACTCGAAAGAAGATACTAGAACTAGGAGAACAAATTCAATCCAAAGTAAGCAGAAAGTAACAACTTACTGGTACAAGTAGATATTATATTTTTATTTATTTATTTATTTTTTTTTTTGGTGCTGGGGATCGAACTCAGGGCCTTGTGCTTGCAAGACAAGCATTCTAACCACTGAGCTAAATCCCCAGCCCACAAGTAGATATTATTAAATTTAAAAATAAAGTAAAATAAAAGGAAATCAAAAGCCTTTGAAAATAGTATAAAGTTAATATAATTCTAGCCAGGGATTAGACAAGAGATAGTTAAGACACCAGTTGTTACTACTAGTGGATGAGAAGTAGGACATTGTTACAGTTTTACATACATTAAGTACTCAAAATGTAACACTGTAAACACTTTTAAACAGTGAATTTAACATCTTTAAATGAACAATTCACTGCAAGTCATAAACTATGGAATTTCAATCAATAGATTTATAAAATGAATTATCCAGTATTTAATATAATAAATTAAATTTGTATTGAAAACTATTCCAATGAAAGCTATATACATGGTTGGATTTATTAGTGAATTCTGCAAAATGTTAAAAAAGAAATAATATTAACTTCCATAGAATCCTCCAGATGACAGAATATAGTTAATGTCCAGCATTACTGTGATGCTGAAACCAGACAAATACATTCAAATTAATAACAACAAAAATTGGAGACCTGAGTCTTCATAGAACAAAAGCAAAAACTTCAACAACGTTTATAATATAGATAGAGATAATATAGCAATCAAGTATGTGTATTTCACTTAACATAATGATCTCCAGTTTTGCCCATGTTGATGCAAATGACAGGGTTTCATTCATGTTTATGGAGATATATTATTCCATAGTTTGTATGTAGTAGATTCTCTTTATCCATTCAACAGTTGATGGACACATTGGTCATTTTCATTGTGTTTCCTATTATGAAGAATGCTGAAATGGACACAGAAACCCAGATATCTCTCTGGTATACTCACTTCATCTCCTTTGGATGTATACGCAGAAACAGGATTGCTGGATCATATGGTAGTTCTATTTTTAATTAAGCAAGCTCTGTATTGTGTTCATATTCTCCTCAATAACTCACAACCCTCAAACAATGTGCAAGGTATCCTTTTTTTTCCCACATATTTGGCAGTTCATATTATCTTTAATCTTCCTGGTTTAACTTAAAATAAAAAATGTGCATGTTAAAAGCTGAATGTAGATAATCATGTTAAAAATCACATGAGTATCTTAACAGATGTAGAAAACTACATTTGAAAAAAATTTAACACCCATTTTTTAAAAAGTCTCAGAAAAGTAGGAACATAAAGCAACTTTCTCACCTGTTAAACTTACCAGATATTACATCCTATGCTTGATAAAGTTCTAAGTGTTATTCTAAAATCAACAATAAGGTAAGTGTGTTCTTACTTTGTTGCTATTCAAAAGCATATTAAATGTCTTTGCCAGTCCAAGTCAAAGAAAAGAAAAAGACTTGGAATCTTAGTAGCAAATGATATTAGCAGAGAAATAGTTAAGATATACGTATACTCACACATAAACATTCATTTCTTTACATTAACAACATAAATTTAGTTATTGAATTGTGGTGGAGTTATTATTGTGGTCAGTTTGAGCCAGAACGCCCGGCTGGACTGCGTGGATGTGGTTCTGCGATTAGAGGATCCACCTTAGGACTGTTGGCAACGCAGCATAAAGGAGAATGGGAGCAGGAGATAGTTACGGGCTGTTTCCCAGAAGAAGCTCTGCTGCAGCTGGTTCTCCTGAAGGGAGCTCAGCTGTTGTTGTCAAAGAAGGAGCTCGGGGCCTTTCCATCATTGAGGATGGCTGCTTTGCTTCAGGGGAGTTCTGGTCATCATCTCTGCTGCGAGCACGGTATCCTAGTTCCAGTAAAGATTTCTTAACCAAGATATATAGGTACAAAATAACCATGCACAGGTGGAAAATAACCATATTGAATGTGATCATTATGTGTACAATATACCAATATATGTTCTTGGTAAAAAAAAAAAAAAAAAAATTCTTCAGCCATCCTCTGCAGACATGGACATACACTGGACAATGCTGTGGGCTCCCATGACTTGAATGGATCTTTTGGGTCTCCAGTGCACAAAGAGACATTCAGCACTCTTCCTGAATTTGGCTTATGGGTGAATATTGTAACTTATATATGTCCTGTATTAAATTTGCTCTCTTGAAAACCATTGGCTCTAGAAAGGTAACTAATACATGAATTAAAAAAAAAATCATGTAAAATATAATCAAAACATGAAACTTTTCTTTTTTTTTAAAGATAGAAAGTCTCGATATGTTGTCCAGGCTGTTCCTGCATCCTTGGGCTCAAGCAATTCTCCTGTCTCAGCCTCTACAGTAGCTGGGAATGAAGGTGCACACTACTTTTGCCAGACAAACACATGAAACTTTAAAAAATAAATTTAGTAAATTATGTTCAAAGTTTATACTGCATTTGAAACCACAAGACCTTTATACTGAAGATGCTGCTAAGAAAAATCACTGGAAAACATAATAAATTAAGAAACATATATGTTCAGGGACTAGAAAGAGGCTAAAGTGTTCCAACAAACTGTATCTATTAACTGAAGACAATTCCAGTTATCATTCTAGCAGGATTCTCATAGAAACTGATTTAAATATGCCTATTGAAATGAAAGCCATAGAATAAACGAAACAGTTAAAAAAATAAGCAGGATGATGACAGATAATTTATACTTACCATAAAGCTATACTAGTGAAAGCAATGTTATATTTGTGTAAAAATAACTGTGTGGATCAATGAAACAAAAGAAAAAGACTTACACATATATTGCAAACTAATTAGTTAACAACCAGACGAAGGGTATCTATGTACAAGTAAAAAGTGAGAAAACTGAATCTTACCTCCCATATATACAAAAATAAATAAACAGAAAACAAGAAACCCTCCGTGTCCTAAATGTGACAAGTAAACATAAAGAAGTGCTAACAAAAAGTCCGTTGTGACCTTTTTTTAAGTAAAACATCCTAAAGCCATGTTTCTCCAAAAATAAGCCCGAATTGGAAAATAATCCGCCTTGAAAACTAGGTATTAAAAATGCCATTTCCAATCACCTTGCCTTACCTGCAATTACAGAGTAACCATGGAGAAAAGAATAGTGAGGTGTAATCTGAATGACACTGGACATCACCATGGTAACAACCAGCACTTATGTTCTGTTTCGGTCTTATTTTCAGGGAAACATGAGATTAGGCATGAAAATATACAAAGCACAATAAAAAAAACATAAATTTGACTTAAACAATATTTAAAAGTATTACTAACAAAAACAACAAGAAAATTAGATGGCAAAAACAAAAACTGCCAATAGTTTTGCAAAATACATATCTGAAAAATATATATGTGAAATAGAGATTTACTACAGCTAAATAATAAAAGAAAATACTCCCAAAATATTTGGATGGCAATTCATTCAAGAAGATATAGAAATAACAAATTAATATTTGAATATATGTTCAATAACATCTTTAGACTCTAGAAAATTTGATATATTCTATCCACCCATAAGGTTGGTTGAAATTAGAGACAGTCAATACTTTGTACTGGAGAGGATGTGAAG
>PVJO010025051.1:0-23381 GCA_004026905.1 Hystrix cristata | reverse complement strand
CAATGGTGAAATTAGAACCAGGGCAGAGTGTGCACTTCCTAAGCCAGAGCATTTGTGTGCATTATGTCATGGAAGTGTCACAGCGCCCCGTGAAGTGGACATGCTGCTCCTCCTTCCCAGCCACACAGATGTGGACTCAGAGCTCAAGTGCCCTGTCCAAGGACAGTGTCGCTGCCTGGCATCCCTGGTATGTGGGGGCAGCCCCCCTGCCTGTCTCCTGCCCCATCTGTATTGCTTGATCTGCAGCCTGCTGGGGTTCTGGCATCTCGCCCCATCTCAGCCCTGAGTCCCTAGTCCCGAAGAGAGGAGAGGAGAGGAGGGGAGAGCAGAGGAGGGGAGAGGAGAGGAGAGGAGGGAGAGCAGAGGAGGGAACCTGCACACACCAGGTAGACAGCAGGCAGCAGCTCTTGCCTGCCCACCTGCCAGCCTTGGCACAGGTACCCAGGCACACAGAGGGCACAAGTTGTCCCACTCTTCTCCTCCCCATTTGCACCCAGTAGGGTGGCATTTCCATCTCCATCCCGGACTGGTGCTTCACACCATGTCTCACTGTGAACTCACCATGAATGGCGGCTATTCTGTGCCCAACCCCATCACCACCACTGCACAGCCCAGGCCGGAGACCCCAACCTTCTCTTGCCTGTAAACACCGGAGGCCCCACACACAACCAATAAATCTTGGTCCCGGGGTTCTTTTAAAGAGGCAGTGCCCAGGACAGATGCCAGGTGAGGCCCAGCACACAGCAGTGTGACTTTATAACCAGCCCTCCACTCACCTCCCCTTTTCCTGGCCCAACAGGGAAGAAAGAGTGGCGAAATGAAATGAAGCAAGGAGTGTCCCCAAAAGCTTTTCCCTCTTGCTTTCTATAATCTAATTCTCCCTCCTCTGCTGCTCACTCCAGGACCAGGAGACCAGGAGGCCCATGATGCCAAACATTTACTCCCGTTGTCATTTTGACTATGGAGAAGAGCCAGAAGTCACAGGGTGCCGGATGCAGTGAAAAAAGTGGATGACAACACAATGTGATGTTTTTACTTGATAGAAATGGCTGGAAACATTTTGAACGGATTTGGGACATTGAGGCAGCTACTAAAATGCAACTACAGACACTCACGAAAGAGGACTTCCAGAACTGCTTCGGAAAGCAGCAAGAATGATGGGAAAAGTGCGTTTGAAGTGAGGGGGAGGATTTTGACCAGGGTTAAGGTCAATGTATCTTTTACTTTAATAATTTTTTCCTATTTAATGTGTACCATATTTTCACACTTCCTGTCTCCATGGGAGGAATCTGGCTTTTACCTCCACCCTCCTGGAAATGGTGTGTTCGGCTATTTCTCATTCCTGCACAATGCTTCCTGACGTCCCCTACTACTTCTCTTGGGAAAGTCTGTCTGTAAGCAACAGGGCTGGATTGAATGAGGAGTCAGTGACTGAGGAAGCGGGTAGTGGCGCAGCCCCCATGGAGAGAGCGTGTGCAGGGTGAGGAGGAAGCCAGTGGTACTAATGCCTCAGAGCTGCGAGCAGGGCAGGGCCTGCGACAGCACCTGGGTTTGGTGAGAAGTTGGAGACATAATCTCAGGCAGGGGCCCACGGAGGCTGCTGGTGGCAGGGAGGGCAAATGAACATGGCGTTGGGTGGCTTAGCTGTTAAAAGTCCACACAGAGATGCTCTGCTCTATAGCAATTCCGCCTCTCTACGAACGCTCACGCAGAGCTCCCAGAGATCTGTAGAAGGCTGTTGATTGCATCGTGCGTCATGCATCCTGCTCAGTGGCAGGGAGAGTAACCAGCTCCGGAGTTGTTATACGAGCTGAGATAAATGACAACGTCCGTGAGGATAATTATCATGACTCTCGTTTACTGCACCTAATCATGTGCCAGGCACCTTCCCAAACCCCGTACATGTACATGTCTTCTAATCTTTCTGGAAACCGCATGCGGTAGGTACTGGCAGGCCCCTCTTCATAGAAGGTGAAACTGAGGCACTGTAGGTTTAGTAGCTCCTAAGTCCACAAGGCTGGTGAGTGGTAGAGCAAGGCTTTAACCCAGCCCTCTGGGCTGCAGCGTGGGTGCTTTTCTAATACGTGGGCAAGATGCCTGCTGTGAGGTTAGTGATCAACGAAGGTATCAACAATTCATTACCGTTATTCTTCCAGTCTTGGTGCACAGGCCCCCACAAGGTCCAGGGCTGGCAGCACCATGCTGAGGGGCATAGGATGGATTACCACCAGGTGGCTGGCACATCGTGGACTCATTTCCGTGGCTTCTGACAGGACCCTCGGAGGTCCACTCTTGCCCGGCCATGGCCTCTATGCAAACAAAGGCTCTGAGGTCACAGGTCTCAGGGAGCGCCTGGTCACTTCCAAGGGGCATAATCCTACCATAAAACAATGAAGCAACTACATATCTATCGAAATGTTTGAAACAATTTCCTGGGTAGCTAAATCATCTTGCTGGCCGCGGGGTACCTGGCCCAGCTCAACCCTCCCTGCTGGCCCCAGATCTCTGAGGTGCTGGCTGTGTCACCTTCCCAGGTGGATACCTCCACTTTGTGGTCTCTCTGTCCCCTTGAGACATGCCAGTGTGGGTCCACGGCCTCCTGGAGGCCCCTCCTGGCTGCTTCTCCTCAGGAATGTCAGCACCAGCCAAGGTCCGTCATGGTGGACCCACACTGGCTACCACTTGGGGAGCCCAGGGCCACCATCTTTGTATGGTGGACATGGGGATACAGAAAGGCAGTGCCCGGTCACTTAGTGTCATGACATCATGCACAGCCTGACTCTGCCACGGGGACAGACGTTTGCCTTCTATAAAGTCTCTCTCAAGAACCAATTTCATCATTTAATTCCAACCCAAATGTGTTCATGCTAGTGACAGAATTCTCCCATCAACTAGGCTCCTCCTCAGTCTTTATGAAGACTTCATTGCTTACTTCCCTTGGGGAAACCAAATCCCCTAAGTGGCAGACCCCCACCCCTTACCGCTTTTCTTGACCCCACTCTGGCCAGGAGTCCCTGGCGTGTTGAATCTTGCTGCTGTCCCCTGTCCAGTTGCACCTTTCTGAGCAAGTGTGTACCATGCTGCTCTCAAGGGGTGAACCTGTGTCCCCAAAATGCATGCAGTGAAGCAAAAGCACAGATGTGCTAGTGTTAGGAGGGGAGCCTTTATTTAGGTAGTGGCTGAGTCATGAGGGTGGAGCGGTCCTGCGGGGGATTCGTGCTTTTATAAAAGAGGTGTGAGGTGCTGTTTGCACTTGTGCGCATGGGATGCGGTCCAAAGCACCATCTCGGAAACAGAGAGAGGCCTCCCCCAGGTACCAAGTGGGCTGACACCTTCTTCCCAGCTTGTTCTTCCCAACTTTCAGAACTGTGAGGAAAATGTCTATTGTTTGTAAATTGCCCCGAATCAAGTACTTTAGTGCATCTTGGCAGCGTGACTGGACCAAGACACAGGTAAAATACTGGGATGAATAACAGCATCCTTGGGGGGAGCCCTTCAGCCCCTGTCCAAATGACTAGCAGTAGTGATCTAATCCTACCCAAGCACCTACCACGTATAGGCACTGGGACAAGGTTGCTCTCACAGTGTCCCATGAGTATCCATACAATCCTGGTCAGCTGGCCTTACACAGTGTGCCCAGAGTCTATCCACTTTCCCCTGCCTTCGTGGACACTTCTCGGTAAAGTCAATACCATCTCTTGCCTGGACCCCCATCCTAGCTCCCCCCGCCGTCCTGTTCTTGCCTCCCCATCCTTGTTACTATAAATAAGATCACCATCACTCCTGGGTTCCCCATCTCACTCAGAGCAAAAGCCCAAATCCTAACCATGTCCTGGGGCTGCCCTGTCCCCCTGTCTTTTTCTCTTTTCCTGTCCCTCTCTGCCTTCTCTGCACTGCCCCAGACCTTGGCTTTCCTTGCTGTCAGATGCTCTGGACATATTTCTGCCTGGAGACTCACCCTTGCTGTTCTTCTCCCTAGAGCCCTATCTCCCCCAGTCCCAGGTAGACACCAGATAGCCTCATGGTACAGCCCTTCCCCTCATCCTGGTCTGCTCAAATAGTGTCTTCTTGGTGGATTCTCCCCTGAACGTCTTACCTGAGATACCATTTGTCTTAGTTACTTTCTCACTCCTGAGACGCAATACCTGACGCCTGCAAATTAAAGGAGGAGAGGTTTATTTTGGCTCACAGTTGGAGAAGTTTCCGTCCATAGATGGCTGGCTCCAAGGCAGAAACAGCCTGGCAGAGAGGCAGAGAGAGGAAAAGTAGCTCGTGGCTTGACGGCAGGAAGCAGAGTGGGATCCCGGGAGGAGAAAGGGAGATAGACCCTTCCCGGCCACGCCCCCAGTGACCCACCGAGCTTCACCTCTCAGCATCACATTTACCTACAAACTCATATGTGGACTTATCTACTGCCAAGCATCACACCCCATGATTCAATGACCTCCCCAAAGTCCCACCTATGAGTGCATGAGGCTTTGGAGGGACACCTAAATATAAACCATACCAGCGTTCTTACCCTGGAATTTCATGTTCTCCTGCCAGGTCAGGTTTCCTGCATAGTGTTTAGCACCATCTGATACTAACTTGGTATTAACTTGTCTATTTTTCCCTTCTACCCGCCTCCCAAGCTGCCCTTCCCTACCAAAATATCAGCTTCCTGAGTACAGGGACCTTTGTCTGTTTAGTTTCTTGGAATATCCTTGTACGGCATGACTGGCTGAATACAGGAAGCTCAGCGAAGTTAAGGCTTCTGCACAAGGTCACGCAGCTCTTACAGATGCTCTGTTTGGTCTGTCTCCCGTATCAAGCTCTCTCTGATACCCGTGAAGGTGTCTCTGCAGCTGCGTTGTCACACCCCTGATGCAAAGCCAGAGATACCACCGCAACCAGATACCGGGACTTTTGGTCTCCCAGCACCGCGGGTTTCCAGGACGAGAGGCCCCTTGGTGGCAATGACTGACAAGGACCAATAATTCAATAACCATTTCTGGAAAAGTAAGACTTTTTTCCTGCTCGTTTTGCAAGAGAAGAAAAATGCAATTTGGCCTCAGAAAGATGTTCTTGCTGCCAAGCACATGATTTTTGCACATGGTGAGGACGTGTGATTTTTACATATGTATTTTTTTTCCTTTTTTCTCTTTTAGTAAAAACAGTTTCATCCTTGGCAAGAGAGTGAAAGAGAGAGAATATAAAAAGATTGCTACAGAAAACCATTACTTTGCTATTACAGAGACCAAAAGCCAACAGTTTAGAATCTCCATAGATGAAAGGGATGGAATTTGAAAAATTAAAAGAAAAAAAGAGGAGCAAGGCAAAAGATCATCAGAGTTTATGAAACAAAAGCTAGATTTGAGGACTGACTCCTGTGAGTCTATTCTAAAACATGATAATCTTCAAAGAGGGTTTGGATATTCTTCAACTCTGAGATAGCCAAAGAAGGACAGAATTGATGTCAGTCTTCTTGCCTGTGCCCAGGGCAGACATTAGCAATCAATCACAGAGTGCTTTCTCCTGAGCAGGTGTGCAGTCTCCAGGTTCCAAGAAGCCCCCATCCACTGACTGGAGTTGCAAGCAGGATGCAACCAAGTTGCTCTTCTGCCTTAATAAACTTTTTTATTGTACACAGGAAATAATTGAGATTCAGAGAGAAGTAAGCTGACAAAGGTTTGCGCAAATAAGTCCTCTCCAAGCTTCAGTGCAGGCTTCCCAGGTGGGGTTTGTTCCTCTAACCTACCTATCTTCTGAGAATTATGGAGGGAAGAAGTTCTGGGGCTACTGAACACCTAACAGGGGACTCAAGAGACTGATATTACTAGATTTACTGCCTCCACAAATTTTCCATTGGCACTTGTGTTGTGGGACATTGTGTGGTTGTATTTCTATCTCTGTGACCAAATACCTGACAAAATCCTCTTAGAGGAGGAAGGATTTATTTTGGCTCACAGTTTCAGAGGTTTCAGTCCACAGTTGGCTGGCTCTGTTGCTTTAGCTCTGTGATAGGGCAGAATATCATGGCAGCTGGGGGCAGTGGAGCAAAGCTGCTCACCTCATGGCAGCTGAGAATCAGAGATAGAGAGATAGAAGGAAAGACCTCCAAAAGGAAGGGATTGCAGATAGATATAGTCCCCAAAGTCACGTCTCCATGCTCCATTCCCCTCATCCAAGCCCCACCTGTTATTTCCATCATCTCTCAATAATGCCATCAAATCATGATTTAATTAATGGATGAATCCACTGATAGAGCCATCATGATCCAATCCCTTCCCCCAAAGCCCTCAGCTGGCCACCAAGCCACTAGCACATGAGTTTTGAGGGACACAGCAATAAACTATAACAGCCACCCATCTCTAGAAGTCACATCAGGTCACAATGGCCTCTTTAAAGGACACAAGCACCCCCTGGACTTTCACATGCTTGTGGCAATCGCTCTTCCCAATTGTGAAGGGTCACCACTCCTACAGGAAACTGCCACCACCCTGGAAATGGTGTTTATATTTTTTCCCTCAGTTTTAAGAATGAAATTCTCCATTGCATTAGCATTTCTCAACTGTTCTTTGTGAAATGCATTCTCAAATGTCCAAGATTTTCCATGAGATAACCTGAACAAAAAGTACAAATAAAGTAAAATAGATGAGATGTATGACCAAACGTATTAGAGGAACTGAGAACATACCTCTCTACTTTGTCAACATCACACTGTGTTCTAGAATGGGAAAGCTAGAGGAGTTCTGCTTCGAGCCCTATGGACTGTGGTTTTGTTTGAAGCCTGTGTGTAAATAGCATTTGTGTGAGTCAGCTTTCCATTGCTATAACAAATGCCTCAGATGATCAACTTATATAGAGAAAAGGTTTATCTTGGTTCACAGTTATGGAGGTTTCAGTCTCTGATCAATTGATCCAATTGCTTTGGGCCTATAACAAGGTAGTACATCATGGCAGAAAGGTGTGGGAGAGCAAAACTTCTTACTTATGGCCAAGCAACAATAGAGAATGAGGAAGAAGAGGTATTGGTGTCCCACTATCTCCTCAAAGGCACACCCCCAGTGATCTAAAGACCTCCCACTAGTCCCTGCCTCTTAAAGGGTCCACGACTTCCCATTAGACCCACTTGGGACAAAGACTTCAACACATGCCTTTAGGGAGACTCTTAAGACCCCAGCTATCTGAGGCAGGAGGATCACAATTTCAAGTAACATCAGGGCAACTTGGACAGCTTCAAAATAAAAATAAAAAGGCCTGAAGATGTAGCTTGGTAATAGAGCACCCCTTTGTTTGTTAGTTTGATACCCAGTACCACACACACGCAAACACACACACACACACAAACACGCACACACATACACACAACCTAAACCAATCAAATGCACCAGTTTTTCTATATCTATTAGAGAAGGAAAAAACTGGACAGCAGATTCAGAACTACATTTGAACCCCGCCTGACTCTATTTGTCTTTGACATTTTATCCTAGAAAGTTTGTGCTTCAGTTTTTACAGTGATGAATGTCATCTATATTTAGTTTGTTTTTTAAAAATACATTCAGTTGTTTAATACACTATAATTTCATCATAGAGAATTTGGAGAATATAAAAAAATGTATAGAGGAAAATTTAAATTGCCCATAATTCCATCACGTAACAATAACCACTTTTAAAATTTTGATATATCCCTTATATAGATATATAGATATTTTGATATATCTATTTCATCTGTTACAAGAACCTGCAGACGTACACTTTTTTAAAGAACCAGAAACCTATGATAGTGCTCGCTTCGGCAGCACATATACTAAAATTGGAACGATACAGAGAAGATTAGAATGGCCCCTGCACAAGGATGACACGCAAATTCGTGAAGTGTTCCATATTTTTTAAACAAACAGTGAAAAAAAAGGAAACCTATGCATAGTTTTATACTCTACTGTTTTTTGACTTTTAACAATTAAAAAGTGTAACTAACCAAAATATTTGACCATGCTCCCTGAGAACATAAATTTAAGTGGCATCATAGGAGTCCGTTATTTGAGTAGTATTAGAAAACTCTGGGGTTCTATATTTCAGAGTTCAGAATTATTTCGATTTTGGAAAGATAAGATCAGGTGAAAGTTGTGTATTCCAAAGTATCTTCAGTAGGGCCTCAAAGAAAGTGTTTGAATATTCACACTGAGATTAATATTGGCCATTAGAAATCCTCTCTTCCATTCAGTATCAGATTTTAGCCACCAGTGATCTTGCAACAAACTTAACACAAACCTGTTAGCTATAATTGCTTTGTGGATTTTGAATAATACATATCGTATTGTGGACTTGTGCTGTGATTGCTAATGAAGATAAAAATCTCTTTGTTGGCTATTTGGATTCTTCCCAAAATTTTATCATTAGGAACAATGCTGTAAAGAGCAGTCTTGCTCATAAATTTTTTCACGTCTATGGTTGCTTCCTTGGTATATCTTCCCGGCAATCGAACCCTGGGTTACAAAGAGTTAACATTTTCAAGGATTTGGATCTGGCAAAGTGCTGTCTAGAAGAGCTGAATACTTTATACCTCCAGCATTCCTGAGAAGAAGGCGACATCCCCCTCTGTATAAAAGCCGCACCCCCAGAAACAGCAACCCTGTTGTTGGAAAAATGAATTCCCATTTAAAGAGCAAAAATTCCCATCTTTCTTTGAGTATTACTAGCATATTCAACCTTATTCATATGCTAACTGAATGATTGTATTTCTTTTAGTAATGGTCTTTATATATCCCACACAAATCTTTTCATTGAAATGTTCCTATTTTTCTCCTTGACTTATGAGGGCCCTTTATAGATTAAGAATATGAAAACACTTTGAAATCCCATGGTGTAATATTTTCTTAGTTTTGTCATTTAGTTTTTAATTTTATTTATACTGTTTTAATATTTCCCTGAATTTTTTTAAAAAGCAAAATGTGGAATATGGGTGGAATATGAAATATTTTAAAATATATAAGAATATATTCTACAACAATATTCAACAATAGCACTTGCCTGTAACTTAGCCACTCAGAAATAACCACACTAATATTTCAGTGAGGAGTTTTCTAGTATCTCCTGTTTCTTTCAAACAAGAGTATGCATTTATAACGTAGTTTCATAGCTTGCTTTGCCTTCCCTTATTCTTGTGAATATATTTTCTACTTTAACAGAGTCTCTTCTCTAATTCGATTTTTATGATTCCAAAGCATTCCATTGTATCCAACCATCCATTTACTTAAATATCCTTTGGTTTGGGACATTCCGGTAGTTTCCAGTTTTCCTCATTCTCTGAAAGGCTATGATGAGTACCTTAGAATCATTGTCCAATCTCATATCTCTAATTCTTTCTTTATTATGAATCCCTGTAGTTTCTGAGAGAAAGTACAGGTATATTTTTAGTTTTTTCATCATTTCCAGTAATTGATATTTATCAAGCAAATTTTTAAAAATACACGGTGATTTTTAAGGAAATCCAAACCTGCCATAATTTTTCCACGCAGAAAAGCTACTGTTGAAAATTCTGGGCTTTCCACGAAAGCTTGGCATCTACGTGGAGATATTTGTATAAACATAACAGGGTTACACTGTGTACACTGTCTTCCACCTACCACGCACAAAAGTGGCATTTGACACTTTACTGGCTACACACAATTACATTGCTTGATGGTACTGTAATTTATTTAACCAATCATTTATTATAAGGAATTTGGAGTTTTCTTTTCCGAATTTTTGAAGTTATCTGTCATGCTGTGCTGAACATCATTGTGATGCCCTTAATTATTTCCTCAAGATAAATTCTTAGGAGTGAAATCAGCAAGGCAATGATATGCACATTTTTGAGGATTTTGATATTCTTCTTGATTACCTGTGGTGTCTGACCTGATTTACACACCCGCCTGCGATGTAGGAGTCAGTTTGCCAGAACCCTGACCAGGCTGGGCATTGTCTCGTATCAAAAATGTGTGGTGTAACAAGAGATCTTATTGCTATTTTAATATGCCTTGGTGTTTTCTTAAGTAGCAGCACAAACTTTTCTTATATGTTTTTTCACCGTTTGTTTTTGTCTTTTGTTCAGCACATCATCCCAGCTGCCTATTGGAGAGTTTCTCTTTTTCTCATTGTTTTGTAAGCTTTCTGATCAATTAAGCTTATTAGCACTTTTAATATGTCACATTCTTGGATATATTTTTCCATTTTTATGTTAGCTTTTGATTTTTTATTAGGCTTATAGTATATATAAATAAGTTTATACATTCTCATCTATCAGATTTGTCTCTATAATATCTTTTCGCAATAGCTTCTGTACAGAGTCTACACATTTTATAAAGACTGACCTAAACTTTCTTGTAGTGCCTTTGTGATTTTATTTTTATATACCTATCTTTAATTCACCAAGAATTTATTTTAGTTTATGACTGGGCTAAGAATCAGAGTTAATTTTTTTCCAACGGCATTTGTTGAATAATCCATCCTTTCTGCAAGGGCTTGAAATGTCACCATTATCACTACTAAATATTTATACATGCTCCTGTCTGTCTCTGGCTGGCAGTGCTATCCCATCGATCTCACTGTCTATTCTGGGCTAAGGAGAGAGAGATTTCTGGGCTAGTGCAGGCAAGACTTGATAAGAGACTAGACATGGGGGGAGTCCCAGCCTGGAGATAGAAGAACTGGATGGATAGTGATGCTATTAATCAAGGGACCGGAGGCGGGGAAGGGCTCACTCTACTCCAAGTCTCTCCTCTGTCCAATCTATCATTCACATTTCAGGCAAAATAGAAATTTTAATACATATTTATTTAATACATTGCAAAAGAAATGCATACACATGTTAAAATCCAATCGGTACAAAAAGTTTACAACAAAAAGCAAAGGCCCTAATTCTTCTTCATAGAAGCAAATGGCTGTTCGTAATTTTTGTGTGTGACATAGAAAGTGCATATGTATATGTATATGTATATGTATATGTATATGTATATGTGTATGTGTATGTGTATGTATATGTATGGGTGGATGGAAGGATGGATGGTTGGATGGATGGATGGATGGATGCCTTCATGCTTGCCCACTTACACACCTCTCCCCAACAAATAGGACCATACTACAAACACTATGAAGCACTTTGAATATTTTTAACCTCAACAGTTTATCTTAGAAATGATCGTATATAGATCCACCTCATTGTTTTTATGGCTGTTTGAAGTTCCTCTGAATGATACATAATCTCTATAAAGGGACACTTAGGGAATTTGCTCCGGTTTTTTCAAGGCATAGCCCTGACCCTGTTTCTCTTCCATTTAAAAACCTCCCTGGCCCATCTCTGCCAACAAACTAATTAAAAGCCCTGCTCCTGGCTACCAGAGCCTCCAGGTGTGGCTGCCTTGCCCACTGAACTCCACGTTGTTGCATCTCGGCCCTCTGACTCACCGCCCCAGCTCTCTGTGCCCTGGGGACACGACAGATGTAGATGTCTTTAAAAGACTGTTACCTTCTCTAGGATACAAGTCAGGGCTGCTTGACTCTGGGCCTGTGTCTCTTGGTGGGGGAGGTTCCTGTGAACGTGTTCCCCAGCAGGGAGGAGGGGACGAAGAGAGGCCAGTGCCTCAAAGGCCAAGGAGAGTCTGGCTGTGGGTGTCATGGTGGATGAATGAGCCTCACAGAGGTGTAGGCAAGACCCAGAGCTGGGAGTGAGGTCAGTGTTACGGCTTCTTACAAGTGCCCTGCTGCACCAAAGTAATCATAGATTTGTACGACGTATGTTTGCTTTTGCACACCTGGGTACACACTCCAAAACATGCACCACAGCTATTGTCTTCCACTGAGGACAGTAGAGTCCTACGTTACCAGGCTTGGGTACCATTCCATGCACATGTGCGCCATCTCCTACTATTTAGTGGCTCTCCTACAAAGCACATACAAGTGTCCAGCCTTTACTGCCATTCACGATGTACACAACACTGCAGTGAACATCTCTGCACTCTAGTCTTTGAGCACATGCAGCAGTCTGTCTGTTCTAGACATGGAATCATTGAGTTCAAAAGTACACGTGTTTCAGCCAACTAAGGTGGCACATGCTGTCATCCCAGCACTTAAGGAGGCTGAGACAGGAGGATCCCAAGTTGAAGTTTCCCTTGGGCAATTTATGGAGACCTTGTCTCAAAAATAAAAAATAAAGGGCTAAGGACATAGCTCAGTGGTAGAGAGCCCAGGGTCATTCCCTGGGTCCCCAGGGTCCCCCCCACACACACACACGAGTACATGTGTTTCAGTTTAGAGACCCGTTCCCCTAAATCATCCCTCCCGAGTGGCAGCTCCTTAATTCTGCCCACCAGCCCTGATAGTGGGTCCCGACATCCCACATGATAGATGTTTGTTTGGTGAATAAGCAAGCTGTTTTCTACATTTGGCACCAAAGAGCCTATGAAATTCTTGAGATGTGAAAATACACACACACACCCCACATTAGAAAAGAACACCGCAAACTCAGAAATGAATAAATATTTAACTCAGGAGGCAGTCTGCAGTCATACGAAGAACAGAGGCTGCGCCCTGTCCGTCCCCTCCCTGCTCTGCCTCGTGTGACCTGAGCAGTACGCAGCCTGTGTGAACCTAGATGATCCTCCGGGAAAGAGAGACGGGAACGAGGCTCACACTGGGCGCCGTTGTGGGGATTACAGGATATCAGGCATGTCGACCAGCCTTCCCACCGTCGGAACAAAATCCGAGGCACCACGACCCAGAGGAGCTGCTTCATTTCTCCGAGGACTTTGGAGATTCAGTCCGTGGTTGGCTGACTCCAAGGTAGGAACATCATGGCAGAGAGGCATGCAGTGGGGCGTGAGGGCAGCAAGCTGCTAAACTCGTGGCATTCAGGAAGCAGAGCACAGGAACAGACCTCAAGAGGAAGGAGCCAGAGACCAAATATAGTCCCCAAAGCCACACCCCATGACCAACCCAGACGTACCCAGAAGTGAGCTTCACTAATCTCCTAGCAATCACGTTGACCATCAAGATCGACTATCATATCAGGTCCACGAGGCAGGCACAAAGGACCGTGCCTGACACACAGGAAATCTCCAATAAATGTCACCTGCTTGTTAGTATGTCAAGAAGGCTTAGCGAGCCGGGTCTCAGGTCGTATTTATAAACCACACACATGCTGAGGGATGTGGATGCCATTTAATATTCTGGTATGATGAGGAGCAAGTTGTCCAAAAGCGGGGGACCCTGGCTGTGGGATGGCTGTGTGAGCCCACGAGGGACTAAGCAAGCAACAGTGCTAGAGAGAAGAGACAGGGACAGAGAGTTACTGTCACTCAGAAAGCCCAGACTTGCTCTGGAAAGGCAGGCAGAAGACAGGGGACTAGCAGGCAGGCGGCCACCATGCTCCTGGGGACCCCAGGCGGGGGGACAACTGGTACTCCCAATGATCTGGAAGCACGTTGGAGAGGTCTGGAGACCAACTGCATTTTGGATTCTCTATCAATTCTTCCATACTTACATATTACCAGTACATAATTTACTTGCTTTTTTAATCTCCTGTTCAATGTCTGTCTCCCCTCGAAAGCATAAACTCCTCAAGTGCAGGGATGGTTGTCATTTTGTTCCCTGACATGTCTTCTGTGCTTGGGCACACCCAGCACATAAAAGACTCTCAGTAAATACTTGTTAGATGTGACAAACAAAATAGAAATTGCCACTTGGGAACTAACTAACACCCCTCTAAAATATTGTCCATGTCCCTTGTGAACAAAGAGAGAAGAAGGTCTTCAGCAGCCAGAACTCAACACGCTTACTTTGGTTTCATTGTCCTTTTTGTGCCCATCGGCCTTCAATGACGGCCACTGGGGCTATTCACAAATAGTCCCGTTCTCCTCCCCTTCCAGGCTTGAGGGTTGATGTGGCACCTCTTCGAATTTAGTCAGGCCAGGTGACTTGCTCTGGCCAGTGGAACATAAGCAGAGGTGACAAGTGTCGCATCTGAGCCGGTGTCTCCAAGTGCCGGTGTGTGGTTTAGGATGTCACTTTCCCTCCTTCTGCAGTGGTGGAAACAGGAGTGGGGTGCAGCCTGCTTCAGCCTCTTCGCCTGGGCGACTCCAGTGCCGGAAGCCATCACATCACTGACCGCCTTTACAAGTGCATCAGGACGGGGGAAAACTGCCTCACTGCCGTCAGCTACAGAGGTCTGGAAGCCAACTATTGTCACAGCACAGCACAGCCCATCCTGCTGGCCACAGCTGCCCTGAAGGACTGGAGATGCCAGCACAGAGGCAGGTAGAGCAGGGAGCGACAGGGGACACACGAGGCCGAAGCAGAGTCCTGGACTCCCGGCCCCTCAGCGGGTGTGGCTCCCACACTGTCGTCCTCTTGTGTCCTCTGCGGTTCCCAGAGGGCTGCAGACCCTGGACCTGGGTGAACTCAGGGAAAGAGATGATGAGAGCCAGGGCTTCTCCCCAAAGACGAAGGCAAAGGTCAATGTAAGGGAGGTGACCCCTCAGGGCAGGGACCAGGCACAGCCTCTTCTGCGAACCGCTGAGTGTCTAACACAGAGCCTTCCTCTAAGAGCCTCTAAGAAAAGTTTGGGGATAAATGAATGAACCTGAAGCTGCAAGCTCAGTGGCATGGTCAGTACTGGGGGTTGGGCTCAAAATCCACTCCACACTGCACTGCACATGTGGCTGTGACCAGACTCAAAAGCACTGAGATACAGTTTGCTCACGAATGAAGGTGATGCTAATATCTATTGATGAGGCTGTTGTGCGGCTTCAAAGAGTTTTGCTTGGCACCTCCACAGAGCCGATGCAGACGAGGGTGCCTGGGACAGGGAGCCGCACTCCAGGCTCGGCCCCAGTCTGACAGCTACTAACAGTGTGTGGCCTCAGCCCAGCTGTTTCTTTTCCTCTGAAACGCCTTCATTGCTAAATGGAAATAATGTGGGCGATGGCAGCATCAAGTGAGAGGCACTGAGCACCTAGCACAGTGGCACCGGGCACAGTCAGCTGGCGGCCGCCCCCTTCCTGCAGTCCAGCAACACAAGAATGAGACTCAGAGACAGAGAGCAGCAACAGGTAGCGGCAAACGGAGCCACAGGGGACGATTAATGGAGAGCAATGGGTTAAACCTGGAGTCGATCCCGCGGTCAGATCTCTAATGGCTTTGTCCTGACTCTGCCAAGTGTCCTGACTTTGCCAAGCGGTAGACGTTGGTAGGCCAGGTGGGGTCTTTGGTGGGGACACACATCCCTGGGCTGCTGGGACCAGCTGGGCCACACTCCTTCCTTCTCTGTACTGAGTCTCTGTGCGACTGGCCAGGAGCATTGACTCCTATAGTCAGAAAGTGCACCAGCTTGCAGAATCCAGAATGGCTAAGAGAGGCACCCAGCCTAGCAGACTCACCCTCCTCGGGCTGCCTCCCAGAAAAACCCAGCAGTGGCCCCAGCCCTGGCCTTCGACTGACAGACCAGTCCCCCGTTAGTACCCATCTGGCATCCAGACGTCCTTTCCTCTCCACATCTGGGAGCTCGTGTCTTCCCCGTGAACTTATAGAGCACCTACTATATCTGGGTGTCTGGTACTCTGCCGAATGCCATTTCATGAAGTCCTTCGAGAGACCCCATGAGGCACACTAACCTCATTTCCCAGACAAAGGACGGGGTTTGGAGATGATAGTTGAATTGGATTAGTATTTACGTCACAGGGACAATGACGTAAATAGTAATCCAGACTCAAAAGCCGGGTCCCCTTCTACCTCATTCCTTTGCCTTCCCTCATTGTGCAGAACGTCAAAGCTGCAAGGATGACCGGTTAAAGGTCACCAGGGGCAGAGCAGAAGGGCCCTGGGAGGCTTTGACCAGAGGGATTGCAGACACCCACCCCGGGCGGGCTATGCCACCGCAGGTCGCCCAGCCACCCTGCTTGGATGGGCCAGCAAGGCTGAGTCATCATGTCGTGAGCGCTCTTCTCTGAGGGAACGCATGTCTGTCGCCCTTGACTAGTGCAAGTGACACCTTAGAAACTGGTGTTACCAGTCCTACACTTTCAGAGAACGTGAACAATTTCCTCATGGCGCTGTTAAGCTTCCCACAAGGCTCTGGCCACCCATCCTTGGCACTGCATGGCAGGGCTGCTGCTCCATCACTCTGAGAGTGGCTTCTCAGAAATGGCTTGAAATGAAACAGAAATGCCCTGGAGTTCTGGCCTCCCACTGTGCCAGTGAGGGCTTCTAATGCAGACTGACAAGGCCCAAGACCCTGCCCTGCAGGTGGGGTCCTGGAGGGAACCAGCCACCTGCTGACTGGCAGGGTCCACCAGGAAGCATGGGGACCCACCTGCGCACACAGGACGGTGCCAACACCAACCTTGGGGACTCTGGTGCTGAACTAGTTTGTCGTGTTCATCAACATCAAGTACACATAGTTCTGAGTGCCTTTAGATGAGGCTGGTGTGACCAGAAGACAGGTGAGACCTTAGACTTTAGCATCTCCCTGACCTGGTTTAAAGTCCCACGTCGCCATTTCTTGGAGGCATCCCTCTGTTGTCTCCAAGACTCTCATGCACACACAGGTTCCATGAGAGATCCTACCTCGCAGGTGGGTGTGGGCTGTGTGAGGTGACCCAGTAGATCACTTTGCCTGGAGCCTTGTCCCCGGGGCTGCTTTGATAAACAGTAGCTATTCTAATTAATATGGTTTAAAGAGGAGACAGACCCCTGGGGCGGATGGAGTGAAAAGATGGAAATGATTGATGATCGGCTTATCAGCAGTGACAGTGCAAGTGGCCACCTCTGGAGAGTTCGCAATCACTGTCACTGGGCCACCCTTCCTGGAACCCTGCCCACATCGTGTGGCAGAACCAATGCATCCTCAGAGGGAAGGCAGAATGGCACCTTTGGGGTACCCAGGTGGGTCAGGCCCTCTCACCTCCAGCCTCTTCCTTGATCCTGAGAGCTAAGAACAATCGTGTCCATTAAACTGACCAGCATCCAGCAGTTTCTTGAGGTTCCAGAGCTGGCAAGGGGAGAGCCCAGAAACACAAACACAGTTCCACTTCCTCTCCGTCCCAACCCCTTCAGCCATCCATGGCGGCTTCCAGTGGAAGTCAAGATGCCCTGGAGTCCAGACAGTGCTCAGATCGCCCCAGACTCCTCATGTAAGACTTACATCTGGGAGGTCTCCCTGTAGGTCTGAGTCCCAAAGATGGGACTGGCGGGCAGTCAGCACCTCTCCCCGTGACCATCTTGCTGGCGGCCTCTAGGACTACTGAATGTTGGAGTGGGGAAGGCGACTTTGAAGTTCCCTCACACTGAGCTGCAGAGAGCCACGTGTTGTCTTATGTGGAGAGCAGATGGGAATATCAAAGGGAAGACAGGATGTTAAATTTTGAGTGATCAATGTTTAATAGTTGGGTTGTAAGCTATTGTGAGTAATGCACTAGGTAGGAATCTGTGTGTAAATTGCAGGGGCTGCTAGGCTGCGGCAGGGGAACAGAAGCCCTTTGGGATCCCTGCACAGGCAGGGAGATAGGGTGGGAGGTACAGAGGGTGCACCCACACCTCACAGCCGGGGTGCTATGGCCTTGGCATGATCAGGAAACAGTGTGGGCACACTGTGTTGCCCAGGAGCAAGCAACAGGCACCAGTTAACTCCTTCGGCAGGAGGGCTGAATGCACCTGGGCGGAGTCCACAGGGACCAGAGGACCTAAGTGTCAAGCACTGGCCAAGGAGCTCTCTAACACAGCTTCCCTGGACAAACAAGGCCTGCCCGAGGTGCAGACAGGAGGTGTGGGCTCTGGGAGAGGCAACGCAGGATGGAAGGAGCCCTGCCCTGCAGGTGAGGCCTGGGGAACGAACTCATGCTCCCCTCCCCTCTGGGCCTCCCGGCACCCAGTGGTCCCTGCTGCTGCTTATGTAAAGAGCTCAGTGAGAGGCCATGTCCCCTTGCCCCGTGGCTCCCAGGCTCAGCAGGCAGGGTAAGTGTTCCCAGGACAAATGCACTGTCCCATCTGCGTAGATTGCCTTTGCAACGGACCACTCAGCTCCAGTCCTGTCCCCTCCAGAGCTCACACACATGGACCAGATGCGGCTCCGGGTGGGAGAGTCTTCCTAAAAGCTTTCTTGGCTGGAGAGCAAGAGACAGGCTGGGCTGTCCCCACAGGCAGCCATCCTCTGTTCTCAAATCCGGGCATCATGGGAGCGTAGGAAAGGCACGGTGCAGTGGACTCCCGGGGAGGCCCAGCTGAGCCCAGGGACCTGGGGGCAAGCAGCATGCGCAAAGTCCCTGGAACCAACCTCCCTGGGCCCGGCTGGGCAGCAGCCGGCAGACCTCACAGGGGCGCCTGCCATCTCCTAAGCAAAGTGCAATTGCATGTGTGTGGGGGGATAAAAGCTCGTATTTACCTCTTTTCAAAAGCTTCAGAAATTCTTCCTGAACATCAAATAACTCCTGGCAAACACATCCTGATGAGCAACGTGGAGTGAAATAGAACCAGATGGGCCGGTCGCTCTGGGCTCAGTGCTGGAGGAGGAAGGGCAGATGGCATTTGGAGCGGGCCTGGGCTCCAGGCCACAGGAAGTGCATCGGGAGGGACACGGCCTTCCGGGCAGGGAGGGGGCAAAGTCCCCTGGACCTTGCCAGGAGATGGAACCACATCGCCTGCCATCTGGCTGTGTGGGGAGGAGAAGAGGAAAGGCAGCCGTTGCCTGCACCCCAGGGGTGCAGATCAGGCTGAGCCTGGCAGCTGTGGCCATGGGGGCTCTGGGGGAGGGGCCAAGATCACAGGGTGGGGAAGTAGGGCAACCCAGGGCATTTAGAAGCCTGGAAGACCCTTCAGAGGGCTCATCTAGCTGCCAAACAGTATCCATCCCCATTCCTTCCTTACAAATGAACACTTGCATTTATTCCAAGCAGCTAAAGCTCACCACTTCCAGCCTCCCTTTCAACCAGGGGAGATTTGCGACAGACCCAGCCAGGGAGAAGCAGCAAGCACTAGGAAAGGAGGTCTGAGAGCTGCACGTTCCTCCCACAGGCACTGTCCCTTCCTCCTTGCCACATCCTGGACCTCCAGGACCCTCGATGTAGGCTGCAGTGGAGCCACCATCTTGGTCTATGAACTGACCAAAGATGGTGGAACAGATGAAGCAGCTCATACTCCACTGGCTTCAGGGAGCCACTGCCCATCCTTAAACTTTTTCCCTCTGGATTTAAGATGTACTGATAATAATAAATCACTGTTCAACCCCTCAGATATAAAGGCTGATCAAAAACTGTGGTGAGTAAATAAGAAATACATCACACTAAAATACACATTGCCTTTAAATCCCCCACCAAAAATACCCACGCATACACACACACTTCAAACACTCTCATCCCACTGTTCTTGCCACTTTCTGAAGCGGTTCTGGAAATCCTTTTTCATGAGTGTCTTTGGTTGTACAGTTATGGCTGCCTCAGGGTCCTGAATCGATTCAAGACATTTACAGCCATTTCTGTCAAATAAAAACATTATGGTGTGTCCTCATCCAAATTATTCATTGGATCTGGCACTGTGCAATTTCTGAGTCGTCCCCAAACTCCTAATAACCTTGAAAGATAAATATCTTGAACAGATTCAGGACCTCAAGGCAACTAAAGGCACTTACAAAAGAGGACTTCCAGACCTGCTTCAGAAGTGACAAGAATGACGGGCTAAGTGTGTTTGCAGCAAGGGGACGTATTTT
Source organism: Hystrix cristata (assembly GCA_004026905.1). NCBI lineage: Eukaryota > Metazoa > Chordata > Mammalia > Rodentia > Hystricidae > Hystrix > Hystrix cristata. The sequence continues at coordinate 3,667 of PVJO010025051.1, read as the reverse complement.
AAAGGGGATCGACAGCAATGTCTTACTGCAGTACATTTTTTAAAATGTAAGCATTCTCTATATGGTTTGATCATGCCATGTATTCTTTGGATTCTCCAGGACATATAGGCCAAAGCCATCCCCGGTCCTAGGTTGGTGGTCCCAGTAGTTGAGAGCCTCTTGTATGTGCAGTTTGCTTGTGGCCCCTTCCCCTCCTGGGGCTCTCGTTCCTCTCTTCACCTTTCTCAAGCTACTCTGGGCACAACTCCTGCAGCCGGCATCTCCAGGAATGGTGCAGGCCTCCCCCTGTCTGAGGCTTCCAGCCCCGATGCTCGGCCCCCTTCCATTCTGAAAGCCTGGAAAAGGTGGTCCCTCCAAGACCACAGTGTTAGGACGCAGTGTGCCAGACATCTCATTTGCTAGAACTGAAGGGTGTCAACCCAGGACTTGCCCAGTTAGGATAGAGAGGATCTCTGACAAACCAAGAGGAGCTGGTCACCCAGTCACAACCACTGCCCAGGACCTTAGGCAGCTGTTCCAATGGTTTCGAGTGTGGATTTTAGCAGCAGAACCATTTGTAGGACCCCTGCTTGGAAGATGGAGGCTGATGGGACTGCTCTGGAGAAGCACCGTTGGAAGTCACTGTGGCCGGAAGGAGAGGGAGCCACCAGTCACCTAGTGAGCTGGGACGCAGCTGAATGGCAGCGGCTGTGGCTGCCATAGGTTCTGCCTTCCCGGGGCCAGGGCCGGGAGACTGGAGCCATACCTAACCTCAGCCCTACCTGCAGTGACTCTTAGGTCTCGGTCCCACAGGCTGGGGCCCAGACAGTCCCCATGACTGCCCCGATGCTCCTCCTCTCCCACCTGCTAATTTCTCTGCACTTCGCTTTTCTTGTCCCTTTGTTTACCTGGCACCAGCTTCAGACCTGGGCTCCTGAAAGTCTTTATGTTGCATCCCTTGGGTTGCACCCTGTCTTCACACAGTTGGCTGTCAGGAAGTTTGTTGAGTGAATGAATGAGTGAATGAATGAATAATGAACAGATCTGTTTCCTCCCTTCTATTTCTTTCAAATAAACAAAGTGCTCATGGGTCATGTGTTGCCAGCTCCGCCTCCCCACCCACTCCCTAACAGCAGCCTTTCCCCCAGTGTGTGTGGTCTCGTGGAGGGAGCTCCTAGGCTTCTGTCTCCAGTTACAAAAGCCACAGGGGCCCCCAACTCCCTGTTTCTCCTGGTTCGTTGGGGAGCAGGGACATGCCCCGTCCTGACTTCTCTTTGGGGACTTTGCCTCCTCGGGGGAGTCACACAGGACGTCAGCCTGGCTTCCTGCTTGCCAGCAACAGAATCCAGCTCGGTCAGATGGAAGCAGGAGGGAAACTTATTTCATAGGAGGACAGAGAGCTCATGGATTTGCTGAGAAGACCAGAAGTTGGGCAGGAGCAGACAGGCCAGGGCATAGCTAGGACAGCAGCTCTGTGTCCGCTGCAAGCCAGTCTGTGCGAGTGACAGCCACCACACAGGGTCGTGGGTTGCCTCAGTGCCCATGGTGCTGAGCACAGTGCTGCTACCCGACCTCCGGCCACCAGCAGAGACGGGTCTTCATCTGTCCCACAGCACTGGCTGCTCCAGATGCCCCGGGAGGGGGAAGGGCGGGCTGGTAACGGACCGACCTGGGTGCGCGTCTGTGCCCTAGCTACCGAGATGCCGAACTGCAGCTCAGTCTGGGGGGCAGCCTGACTCGGCTGCTTCTCCCCCAAGCCCAGAAAGGAGGGCTCATCCGACGTCAGACAAAGAGAACAACCGAAGTCGCCGGTTCCAGAGGCAGAAGACAAAGCTGCAGGTCACTGGTCTTGGTCTGGCTTCCTGCTACCAGGTGGTGACTGTGGCTGCCACCCCAGGCCTTCGGGAAAGGCCTGGGCTCCCACCTCCCGGAGTCAGCTTCTCTGGGCTCCTGTCACTTCTGTGAGCTCCCGACATCCTGCCAGTAAATTCCTTTTTGCTTAAGTTAACCAGTATTAGTGTCTGCCGGCTGCAACCAAGCAACGCTAAGTGAAACCACATGTACACAGAGTTCGTGCTGCTTGTAAAACACCGAGACAGTCCTGATAAGGCTGTGGGGCTCCTGCCGCCCACCCAGCACCCTGCCCAAAGGACGCCACGTGTGTCCCACGCCACTCGTCACGCTTGTCGCCAAAGGACAGAGCCTTCATAAACATCACCCAGGAAGAACATTCTCTTTCACTGTACCTGTGAGTCTCCCCTGGTAAGACGTGCCATTGGTTTTTTTGTTTTTCTTTTTTTGGTGCTGAGGATCAAACTCAGGGCTAGGCAAGCTCTCTGCCACTTGAGCCGAATCCCTGGGACATGCCATTGTTATACAGGCTCCCAGGAAAGAAAAAGAGGTGCCAATTAAACCACGACCCAACGTTAAGAAACGCCGGCTATAAACCACACTGTGATCGCTGGTCCAAGATGCGAAAAGAGATTAGAACAGCTGAAGTGTGGTCCTAGTCACAACTCTCTTATTCAGCCCTGCCGTGGGCCAGACCCTCCCACGGTCACTCTGCTTATATCAACCCAATGAATCCCATACTACCCTCAATAATTTCTTGAGATTGAAATTATAATTACCCGTATTTTACAGATGAGCAAACTGAGGTCCTGATAGATCAGATTGTTTGCCCAAAGTTGCAGATCTAGCAAGCAGAGGAGCTGGGCTTCAAAGAGACTGTGTTGAGAGCCTGTTGTGTTAGAGTATGGTATGTGTGTGAGGGTGCATTGTGCACATGTGTCTGTATATGTGCATGTGCATGTGTGTACATGCGCATGTATGCCCACGCATGTGCACACATGCATATGTACATGTGTGTCCACGCACATGTATGTCTGCATGCATGTATACACATGTGCATACATGTATGTATCCACATGTGTGTGCGTGCAAGTGTGTGCTTGCATGTGTGCATGGGTATACCTGCAGTTGTATTTTTTCACTTAAGTGGTGTCATATTGTAGGTATGTTAGCACCTTGCTCAGTTGACGCACTGCCGTCGTAGGGACCTTTCTGTCCCCCTGCATGAGCGTCTCCTCCATCCAAGGTAACCACTGGGGTGTAGACAGCTGTTCCGTGAGAGCTGGTGATGTGGCTCAGTGGTAGAGTGTTCGCCTAACATTCACAAGGCCCTGGGTTCAATTCCCAGCACCACACACACAAAAAAAAGAAGAAGCGCTGTGAAATGATGAGAAAAGACAGCCACCGTCCAGTAAGCCTGGCAGGTGCTGAGAGGAACAAATACATTTTCCACAATAAAGGACTCATCAAGGCTAAGGTGCGCCCGCAGTCTCCAGAGAAGGCAGGAGAAGCTGCAGGGCACAGCAGCTACTGCCTCTACCCACAGATGGGTGCATTAGTCTGTTTCCTATTGCTGATAACACACTGCCACAGGCCGCAGGAGTTATACAGAAAAGGGGTCCATCTGGGCTCCCAGCTCTGGTCCAAAGTCAAGGTGCCACGATGGTCATCTTGCAGGCAAAGTTCCAAAGTGGTGTGTTAAGGCTGAAACCTTCCCCAACTTACCCGGGACAAGGGAGAGCGGCGCTCAAGAACGACAAGAGACCAGATTCGATGCAAAAGCAACAAGCTATTGTTTAAACAGAGCTCTGGGCCAATACATGTCCCACGCAGGAGA
>PVJO010025050.1:0-23330 GCA_004026905.1 Hystrix cristata | reverse complement strand
GAGAGAGAAAGAGAGCTCCTGAGAGACAGGAGGGGACCCGAGTGGGTTGCCAACGAGCCCACCCTTCAGGGGAAGTTTTATAGAGCAAAATTGTGAGGCAGGTACAATGTGTGTCAAAATGATGATTAACCAATAATATTACAAGTGTAGTCGTTTAGGTAATAGTGGTCCAATGGGGAAGAAAGTCACATAGTAAATCGTCAAGGAGAGAACAAGGACATTCCAGGGTGGGTTGGATCCGGAGATCTTGGTCGCCCACCTCGGTGACCTAGACTTTAACAGATGTAATCTTCGGTTCATTGTTTATCCCTCAGCCAGGGGTGTGGTTCTGGTCTTTCCATTCTTATTTTGAGACCTGACCTTCAATGGATGCGCCTCCAGCCATAGTTGTCCTGTATATTGACCTCATTGAGGGCCCAGCACTGTCTGACTGCCTATAATATTTCTACCTTACTTCGCTGCCTATAATACTCCTACCTGCAATGTATAAGCATGCCTCTTTTTCAACACCCTCATCAACAACTGTAATTTTTCAAAAAAACCATTCACCCTCGTGGGTATGAGGTGGTATCTCACTGTGGGTTTGGTTTGCATTTCCCTAATGACAAATGGTGTTGAACATCTTTTCATGACTTCTTGGCCATTTGTATAGTCTTTGAATAGTGTTGGTTCAAATCTTTCGCCCAGTTTTAAAAATTGGCTTGTCTTTTAGCTGTTGTCAGAATTCTCTGTATATTCTGGATAATGTGCCCCTATCAGACATAGGCTTTGTGAATATTTGCTTCCATTCTGTAGGTTAGATTTTTACTTTTTTTATAGGGTTCTTGGATACAGAAATGTCTTTAATCTTGGTGAAGTCAAACTTAAGCAGTTTTTTCTTCTGATGTTCTACTTTTCATATCATGATGGCTGTTAGGAAAAAGCAAAAGAAGAACCAGAGGTATGAGCTCACCAGGACAGGTTTATTTCAGAACAAACCCTAGAGGATCACTCCAGCACTAGAGGGCAGACCAGCTGCTCTCTTACAGACTGGGGGGTCTTTTGTAGGGTCATGAGGAGGAGGAGGAGTTCAGTGAAAAGGGGGTTGCACCTCCCTGTTAAGAACAAGGCTTGGGAAAGTGCAGTGAGTAGTGGCTACTATCAGTAGCAGGGCTGATAATGTTAGGAGTTCCCAGTTGCGGCTGTGCTGGGAGGGGGCGGTTTAGAGGAGTCTGATCAGGATAGCCACAGTTGGATTCCTTCAATGGCCTGATGTCAAAGTTACAGGAAAAGTAACTCTGCGGTGACTAACTGTTGTGATCATTGTTTCTGGCGCCCTCCACCCCTCCCCGGCATGGAAGGTGGAACCCTGGATTCATGCCCGCTAAGCACATGCCCCACCACCGAGCTGTATTTCCAGCTCCTTCAGCCCCTTTTTGTCTATAAAGCCAACCTCTTTGCTCGGCTTATCAGGACACTCGTTCTATTTTATAAAAGGAGGTTTTCCCCTATTGTAGAATTGTAAATAAGAACCGATTAAGAACTTTAAATGGAATTTGTTGTAATTTTATATGTTGACATTATCCTCACTGTGCAGACAAGAAAACAGAGGTACAGAGAAGTAAACTGTCCCGTGGTCTGTAATGTGGGAATCTGGGACTGCGAAGCAAGACCATTCTCTTGAATGCTGTACTCTTTTGGGGGGTCCACAAAGATGTTACTGGATTTGAACAGACTAATGAGAAAGCTCAGTTCAAATGGACGTTGATTGGTTGCCTGAAGCACTCCTCTTGTCAGAGATTTTAGAATTGGAAGAAAACATTAAAAACAAACAAAAACTTCCCCAACCAAGCAACCAGTAGGAAGCACAGAGGTGATCAATAGGCAAATAGCCAATACGCGCTTGGGAGGAGGGCCAGTTTTCTTCAGGGCTTTGGTCCTCCCTGCTAAGCCTCTCTGCCCTCTCACTCATTTCCGTCCGACAGGTCAAATGACCCCGCGTTGTCCATTTTTTACATTGGTGTCAGTGGCTGTGGGTGCTGCCCAGGTTTTCGGGGAGGCCCCCACAGTAGAAGTCTTTTCACCTCTTTATTTGGCATCTAAGAAATGATAAGAAAGCCCTTCCTGCAACATGGGCTTGGATGTAACTTTTCTAAATTACGAGGCCTCTGTTTAAATGACAATGTCTCAGAAAATAATGTATGATACTGCTTCTATAAAAAATTAAAATCCGTGATGAAGAAGTTTATTTATCACAAGCAATAGTGCGCTCAGAACTCTGATGAGAGTATCAAAATAAAGAACAGTGCAGCCTCATGTACCACACGGATCGCAAGCACAATTTTAGCATTATCATCTCGAAGTGTGTAAAAAAAAGATGCATTAGAGATATATTTGCTTAAAAAAAGAAAGAGATATATTTCCTTAAGCAACCTCATTTAGAATACTGTACTATTTTTATTAAAATTAGCTGAAGTAATAAGATTTATAATATAGTAAAAAAGCCTTTTTTTGGTTTTTTTTAGAAAGTCATCCTTTGACACTTAACTTTCTGTCGTCGGACTGGCTTGTTTAAATCTGTTAAACATCATTTTCAACCTCCCACACGTTGGCAAGTGCTCTACCACTGAATTACACCCTAGTCCCTTGAAAATTTTATTCTGAGACAGGGTCTTGCTAAATTGTCCAGGCTGGTTTTAAACTTTCAATCCTCCTGCCTCAACCTCCTAAATAGCTGGGATTATAGATGTGCGCCACCACACCCAGCTACATGTGGATATTTTGATTAAAATGTTTGTTTCAACCTTATGCTTTCCTTTCATACTGTCTGAAAAGAGTGAACAAAAATGAAGTATAATTCACGTTTAAATGTTTTAGGGTGCTGGGTATGGTGTAATCCCAAACTCAGCAGGCTGAGGCAGGAGGATCACTGCGAGTTCGAGGCCAGCTTGGACTCCATAGTGAGTTCAAAGCCAGCCTGGATGATACAGAGAGATCGTGTGTCAAAAGAAGTAAGTCTTGGGGTATTGTTATCAATAATAATTGAGCATATTCATGTTGAATATGGTTTTAAAGAAACTATACATTGTCTAGGAGCTCCTGCTACCTTCCTCATGGAGGTCTCTGCTCTGCTCTGTGGCCCTGTGGCCCCTTTTAACCCTCACTCATGAGTTACTGTTCCAAGTCTCATTGGGGCTCAGGAGTTTCCTCATTTGCAGCCTGAGCATGTAATTGCTGTATATACTTTATCTCTTCGTTGGGAAGCGATTTGTAAGAAGAGTGTACTTTCTGGCAAGTTTATTGAAAGCTCGTCTTGTTTTATAATCACACCTGATACTGAAGGTACCACAGGATCATGCCTTTCCTTTAGTCTTCAGCTTTTAACAACCTATTTTTTTTTTGTGGGGGAGTGCTGGGGATCGAACTCAGGGCCTTGTGCTTGTGAGGCAGGCACTCTAACCATTGAGCTAAATCCCCAGCCCTAGTCTTCGGCTTTTAAATTACGTTTTTTGGTAGTGTAAATGATTAGGGACTGATATTGCAATGCATTGTTTAATTATAGGACAGTGAGTAAGATGTGAGTAGTATTTTGGAATATAACTGAAATTTTATTCCCTTGATTCTTTTTGGATTATCAGCTGTCTATAGTGGCACATTCCTGTAATCCCAGCACTTGAGAGGCTGAGTCTGGTGAATCAGTAAAAGTTTAAGGCCAACCCAGGCTATGTAGTGAGTTCAAGAGTAGCCTAGAATACTGTACATAGTGAGATTTTCACTGACCTAGAATATTAAACTTAATTCAGTACCCTGTATTTTAAGAGACTATGTTGATTGAATCAAAGAAAGGATGAAATAGGCACAAAAGTTAATAATTACAAGGAATAATTCAGCCACCATAGTGCACATTTTCAGAAAGGTCTGATCTATAAACTCCTAAGGAAGAAAACACCTTGTAAAGGAATCCTCTAAAGTTGTGCTACGAAAAAGTAGATCCTTCAATGAGATTATAAAGTCATTAAATCAGAATTGGAGATGTACAGAGGGAAATTTTTCTGCCATCGGAGTGAGACTAGAATTTAAATCCGGGTATTTTACCTAAGAACTTTGCTCTACAGAATGTTCAAACCACACAGTATTTACTCCAGGATTTGAAAGATCCATGCTTACACTGCACTGGAAACTCCCGCAGCCTGGGTGGAGTCTAACTTTGTTACTCTGAGACTCCAGGAAACCTCTGGCATCGAGAAGGACGAGAAGGCTGCCAGAGCCTTCCCCGGAATCTCCAGCTTTCTTTGTTGTCTTTGTTTCCCTCTCAAGGCTGCGATAGATGTTCATTACAACCTAACTTACTTCATCTGGGAGATGGGGCGTAGATAAAGGGGCTCTCAGTGTGCCTGTCCTGGGTTTGTAACCCTAGAGATTAGAGTGGTTTGCTTAATTCAGGGCCTTGTTTCTACCAGTGTTTGTTGCCGAAGGGAAAGAGGAATTCAGAAAGTACATTTCCAGGTTCCTTATATGCGCAGGCAATGAATTGCAAGAGCGAATTTTAGGGCATTAGGGAAGTTTATTTAAGTAACAAAACGGAGACTGGTTTGGCCAGGTGGATAAAATAGCCAGCCGCAGCTGTGGTAAGGGATCTGCAAAGCCGCGGGAGGCCAGGGAGCTAAAGATAGTGCAGGGGCACAGGGGTTTAAGGGGGCAGGAGGCCAAGCGCGCAAGGGAAAAAGAAGGGCCGAGCTCCTGCTGCCATTCACATTTATCTGGATTCTGTTCTCGTGAGAGTTTCTCATCCTCTGAGAAGAGGGGCGATTGGAATTTCGCGCCCCAGACTGACGTCAGGTCAAGGCCACTCCCCAAGGTCATGTCTATCTTCCCAGCCAGGTCAGGCCACGCCCTGTTCCCATCTCAAGTTGACTTGTCACTAGCCCAACTCCCCTAACACTAGTCCTTTTCTTAAATCCCCTCTTGTCTGCGGCCTCCCAAGTGGCCGACGGGCTGCGGATCCCCTTCCCTTCCCCGAGCTGGAGGGAGCCCCCGAGCCCCGTCCGTCCCGTGAGCGCCTTCTGCTGGCGGGGACTGCCCACCCGGTGGCGGGCCGTGAGCGTCCCTGCTCCTTCAGCTAGGCCCCGGCTGGTCCTCTGCGCCCCGCCCACTCTCTGCTGTCGCGCAAGGTGGAGGCGCTTTCTCTTCGGAGACTCACGGGAGCGATCGCAAGGAATGTGCTCATTGTCCAACGCCGGATCCCTCAACCCCTGACCCTGATCCCTCCCGTCTGCAGCAACCCCTCTTCCTCACGGGCTCTGTGCAGTTGATTTCAAGGTAGGAAGTGATTTTCTACCCAGGAAGGGAAGACCCTCTTCCACAGCCCAAGGAATTGTTTCTGGGACACTCCTGAACCACTTCCCGCTCAGGGGCAGCGGCAGGGGTGGGAGGACACTTTGACGTCATCCTCTTAAATCCAATATTTGAGGGGCCTGTGAACTAAACTGACAAAAGATTGTTGAGAGAAAACAGATTTTTATTCGCGTGTGTATGGAATTTCACAGAAAAATGTGACTCAGGGAGGCAGTTAGATTTTAGGGCCTACCTATTTTAATAGGGAAGGAGTGGGAGAGAAGAGCACTTAAATGATCCAGGATGCATAAGTGGGACCTCAGGGAAACAGGCGGAGATCGATCGTTTGGTGGCGGTGTCCCCCATATGCACGTGTTGGAAGCTTTATCCACAGGCCTTGTGGATGGTGTTGGAAGGCGGGGCCTCTGGGAGTCCAGCAGAGGTCAGAGGTGGTGGGGAGGTTGGAGGATTCCTATCTCCTGCGAGATGGTTTCCCCACACATGACACTGAGGAAGACCCCTCAGATGCTCTTGGATCACGCCAAGCCCCTGGACCTCCCAGTCTCCAGAACTGTGAGAAGTGAATCTCTTCTCTCTAAATCACCCAGTCTGTGCTATTATGTTATTGCCGCAAAAATGGACCAAGAGAAGTGCAGGGCTGACATCTCCCCGGGATGCGCAACTCCCCGGCACAGCATCTGTTTCATTTGCTTAGCTCTGAAGGCTCCACTTGTAGGCAGACAACAGGCTGAAAGACGTCAGTTCTCAAATGCCATCAGCCCAAAGTTGTTCTTCTGCCACAGTGGCCGTTCTGAAAGCCACTCATGACAGTCCTCTGTGGTGCTGTCATCAGCATCCGGATGCGTATCTCCTGTCTTCACACTCTCACCGCATTTCTCATTTAGAAAAAAAGTGCAGCTCACTGCCAGCGTTTATTCAATTCTCAGTGATTGAGAAGTACTATTGTGTAAATGGAAACACCATTGCTAAAAGTAGAATGCTGTAAATAAAATGATGACCTTTGTTTCCAAAGACTACTGATACACTTGAGTAATGCGAAAATAGTAATAGAAGTGAAATATTTCATGGCAACGATTGGAGTAAGGTTAGGACTGTAATTCATGAGGTATCTTGGGGTACATGCTGCAGCCCCTAGCACCCCTGGCAAATATTCTCCGGGCAAAGAGAAATGTAGTCATCACACTCCTCTTTACCCCGCTCCACTCCATTTCTCAGTTCCCCTGCACAGTAGCCAGAGTATTTTAAAAATACAAATCAGATCCAATCAGTCTGCTGCTTAAATCGCTCCAGGCTTCTTGTTACGCATATGATAAAATCAGAACTCCCTGCCCTCTTTTACAAAGTTTTGCACGATGTGGTCTCTTCCCGTCGTCTTGTGCGCTTTTAATCTGGCTCGTATCAGCACAACTGTGCTTTCCACAGAAACCGAACACAGAATCCAAGTCCACTGAGCTCCATGAACAATGGACATAAACAATATCTCTGGCACAAATGCATACAAAGAGATGAGGGACAAACCAGGGAAGATTTACCGATCCTGTAGAATTATGAGATTATTTGAAATTTCCTCCTCGAGGGTATTAAATGCTATTTAATTTAATTTATTTATTTATTTTGTGCCGGGGATTGCACTCAGGGCCTTGTGCTTGCTAGGCAAGCACTCTAATCACTGAGCTAAATCTCCAGCCCCCTTGGATGCTATTTTAATAACGTAACAGTTAATGCAGCCTCCTTGGCCAATAGTTAGTTGATTTTCCATGGCCATTTGGCATTTACCGGGGCTAAGAGGCCAGGAGATGGTTTTCAAATGGTTTTCTCTGCCAAGAAAGACATAGTCTGGTGACACAGCCCTAGGGGTTTGCTCCTAATCCACCAGTGAATCCACACAGCGCCTTTATCCACCACGGATAAGTCTTGCACCAGTGCACCTGCCAGGTTTATGTGAGCGAGAATCAGGCAAGCTTCAGCACAGCGTAATCTTGACCTACATCAGTGGTGGCGAACCTATAGCACGCATGTTGTTTTTCCTTTAAGACAAAAGATGTTAATGTAGGAGTTGTTTTTTCTAAACGAAAACCTCAGGTTTAATTACAGTGTTGGCACTTTGTGATAAATAAGTGGGTTTTGGGTTGCGGTTTGGGTGCTCATCTCTAAAAATTTTGCAATCACTGACCTAGATCCTTCTGTAGCTCCAGGCCCTACTTAAAACTGGGCAACATTCCATGTTAAATAATAAGTGTGTCAAAAAAAAAAAAGTGTGTTGAAGCCACCTTCCCAATAGTCACACTTGGGTATATGTGATTTCAAAACCCAAACACACCAGGATGCCTCATCCCTCTTTCTTCATGGTGGCTGATATAAAGTGCAACAACTTGTCTTTTACCTCTCAGAGATGCCTCCAATTAGTGGGCTTCTTAAAACTTCATGGAGTGACAGCTCCCTAGCTTTCCGTAGGGTTTGTGTCCACTCTCTGGCACTTAATGATCTCAGTAGGGCATCCAGAGCGCATGTCTCTTGCTGCCCTCTGGGCCCATTAAGTGCGATGTCACGAACACAGTGGAGCAGGACAATGCTCCTTTAGAATGTCAAGTCGACTAAGATCCCTGTAAGGTTAACAAAGCTCTGGAACAGGAGTACGCCCTTTCCAAAATGGAGCTGCGCTCCGTCCTCCTTAAAATGATAATGATTGGAAAGAACTCACCCCCCAGCTCAACAGTTACATGTGGTGTGCCACAGCTGTGTAGGTTGCCACAGTGGCAGAGCCGCTAAGATGGGGCTACTCCCTAATGCGTTTAATGAGTCTATTTACCAGCATGTACCACAATCCCTCGGGGTTTGGCAAAGAAAATAGGAGCGAATTCAACAAGACTATGATGAGGATCACCACGCCTACATTATCAGATCTTTCATTCACTGGCCCTTCTTTTCACACTGTCATATCCATAGCTCAGCGAACCACTGAGGGGTTCTGCTAGCTTCATACTATATCTAACTCAATCACTCTGCAGGGATCCAGGAAATAACTGCAGGGCAGGCTTGGAGATTCAAAGGCTCCACTGGGAGTTGGGCTTGGGCCAAGAGTCCACACGTCACCTCATTTTTATAGGCCTCTAACTGAGGGGTAATGGCAGTTTGCAGGTGCCCTCGTATCTGCCAGCTCAGTTATTGTATCCAAAGGCCATCAGAAAGTCTGGCATTACCTTTGGTCTACTACAATTACACTGTAAGTGGTCATAGGTCCTTCTGGGCAAGGACTGCAGGAATATGTCTCCAGTCCTTAGATAGATTTGTGGCGGCAGCATTTGCTTTTTTGATCGGCGACTTGGGTCAAAGAACTGGCTTGTCTCTGCACCTTGGGCAAGAGCTAGAGGTCCCGCCTCTCCTTGTGGTTCAAGATGTCAAGCTCATGCTCACCGGGTCTTTCTGCCCCCAGGTCAGGTTATATCCACAGATCTGCCAGGAAACCTCAGGAATCCTTCAGTCTACCCGACACAGCCGTAGCTGTCTGTGGGCCCACAACAATTCTCCTTTGGCTGGTTGCCCGTGATGGTGTCGATGTGTGTCTTGCCCCTTTGGCTAAGTGCTGCCACCTCATCTCTTCCATTTTGAAACCCCTTAAGTCCCCTGAAAGAAGAGAGCCCTGTCCCACGGAGTCATCGCATTGCTGACTTCACCTCTCAGCTGAAGATCCTGGTGTCCGCTCTGCATTTCACTCTAATGAAGGGAGTGTCTTCTGGACTTTCCCAGGGAGCACAGTGAGTTCTGTGGTTTCATTAATAAATCCACTCTAACATTCCCATGTCCCTGAGCTGTCTGACAGCCTCTTCAATACCATGCCAAGACAATGCTGGTGTTTAGATCTGATTTTCCAGAGGCCGCCACGGCCGAGTTTCATGGAGCTGTCTAGAACTTGTTAGCACCAGCTCCCAGGGCTTGGGGACCCTGTATCCTAAAGGAATGCTGCCATGCTACTATCTGCCTGCTCATTTCTACATTTTGCTTCCCCTTTTACCCACATTTCAGTGCTTTTGTACCGGTTCCCGACTTAACTGTTTCTCAGTTCCAGACCCACTTTAGTCTTCCCGCCTCCGTCCAGGAAGCCCTCTGGATGGAGGGCTCTGACAAGGCCCTGGCTCTCAGCCTGGGCGGGAAGTGCTCTTCCTAAAGTGTTTTTTTCTCAGCTTTAGGGTCGAAGCTTCTTCAAGTGTCTACTACTCCTGTATTCTCTGGAGTTCTCTACTTCTCACTAGCCAAGCCCTCATCATGCCAATCCTCTCTTAGAGTTAACAGGTTTTTTGTTTCGTTTGTTTCTGTTAAACTTTCCCTGTTCACGTTACTGTGTGGCTTCATTCCTCACTTGCTCCTCCAGTTCTGGCTGGTACCTCGGGGCAGAAGGACCTGCCAGGTTTTGGCTACACCGCTTTTCCCTGGGGCAGGGGCTCTATTTCAATCCTGCTGTACTGCAAGCTGACCAGTGTTCGCTGGTGCAGGCACATGAGCATGCACAGGCACCTCTGGAGGAGCCCTGAGGGACTTGGTGGGGCACCTGCCTCGGGGGGGTCGTCTTCCTGAATGCAAGGTGCAAGTTTTCTTTAAATGGTGCTGTGGAAGATTTCTGAATTTTACGTTATGCTTAGATAGAGCATTGATTCCTCTGACTGTAATTTTCTTTTCCAAGGCATCTAAAGCCATTCGAAGCCGGACACTCTCCTCCTTAGTATCATGATTTCTCCCATTCTGTCCAGGAGCCCTTGACACCGCATAAGCCAATGTTTTGTTTTATATCTCAACTCACCCACCACAAGTGGGCAGAACTTTTTTCCTTACCCCAGCTGAAGTTCCCAGAGTTTCTCGCAACCCATTCCCACCCCAGCAGTGACTCAGCCCTCCCTCCCACTGCTCCTTGTATCACTGCTGCATTCCAGTAGCAATCACACAACTCAGCCAGGTACAGTGAGGCCCTTATGGCCGTGTGTGATCTCGTTCCGGCCTTTCACCCTGAGTGTTTCCTTCTGAGACGGCTTCCAGGACCATCTGTCTTAGCCAGCTGCCTTAGCCGAGGTTACCGCAGGAAAACGGAGCCCGATGCAGGGCTCGCACATGCAGAGCCTGTGAAGTGATCCCAGGGAAATGAGTGGGGGAAGAGTGAACTGAGAAACGGGGACCACATTAAAAAACCAATACAAAACACACACACACACAAAAACAAACCAATACAAGAGCTGGAAATGGTGGTGTGCGCCTGTAATCCCAGAATTTTGGGAGGCTGAGGCAGGAGGATTGAAAGTTCAAGCCCCACCCGGGCAACTTACAAATTAGCGAGACTGTCTGAAAATAAAATAAATGAAAAAAGGTCTGAGGACATAGCTAAGTGCAAAGGTCCTGGGTCTCATCCCAATGCCAGAACAAGAACAATGGGGCGTGACAGTGATACAGTCAGTCTGCTGCGGCCAATAGACTCATGATTCTGATAAGCCATGTAGGAAGTAGAATGTTCCACCTGAAAGATGAGAAGAGCATTGGTCCACGGGTAAATAAATACTGGTTGCCCGTGGAGTGGTGAGTCCTTGTATCTCCAGGGTGTGCAGAGAACCTCCAGAACCGTCAGATTGGGTTCCTGTGAGCATGTGCTGCAGCTTTGGCATTGGGGAAGGCCCAGAGCAAAGAGATCCGTCAGGCGGCTGAGTTCAGGTGCTGTAAGTTTACAATGAACAAAACTGGCTGTGGCAACAGCTGCTAGAGTGAAATATAGGACAAAAGAACATGGTGGGATGGGACGCAATCGATGTCTGACAGTGAACAAGGAAGTATTGTAAAGGGAAGTTCTGAAAGTGAGCAGAAGCCAGACTACTCAGGGTCTTGTGAGCTATGGCAAAACACTTGAGTTCTTTTTTTGGGGGCAGGGGTTGGTGTGCCCAGGATTGAATTCAGCGCCTTGTAGTTACTGGGCAAGTGCTCTACCACGGAACTAAATCCCCAGCCCCAAACACTTGAGTTCTATTCTAAGTGCAGCAGAATCCTTTGAAAAGGTTTTAAACAAGGAAGTAATGTGATTTGGCTTAGGGTTTTAAGAGATCACTATATTACTCTGCTGTAAAAAGAAAGAATATTCTGATACATACTTCAAGCAACTCGAGGATACTGTATTAAGTAAAGTAAGCCAGGCACAAGAAGGCAAATATTGTTTGATTCTGTTTATAAGAGATAGCTAGAATAGTCAAATTTGGAGAGACAGAAAGTAGAATAGTGGTTATTACCTGCAGAGAGGAAGGAGGGACGACTTACTGCTGGGATGGGACTGCCTTGGGTATGGGAAACTCTAGGAATTTCATTTGGGATAAGGAAGAAATTCCAAATAGTGGTGATGGTTGAATAATAATGTGAATATACTTAACGTCACTGAATCGTATCACTGAAAACAGTTATAGTGGCAAGTTTTGTTGCACACATTCTACTGAAATAAAAAAGAAAAATACGGTATTTAATATAGAAGTTGTCATATTCAGATTATTGACAAATGAAAGAAATAGATATTCTGATAGGAAAAACAGAAGGTGGAAGGATTGGAATGGGAACTCATAATTATGGGTGCACATTTGACAGCTCTTGGACTGTTCTTTACAGCAATGTTACCCCACACAGTAGTTTTTATTTGAAATAAACCCCCAGTTCTCAGTTCTTTCTGTAGCTATAAATACTGATCAGAGGGTAGTTGTGGACTTTTATGACGCTCGCTAAAAGAACGAAAATTATTGACTTAAAATATGGAAACTACTCCGTAGTTCATTTTTTCAACAGGCTTAAAACAAATTTCTTTCACATATAAAAAGATCAATGGAATCTTTGAAAAGTACCTATTTTCAGCTGCAGAAGCACAGATTCTGAAAAGTCTTCAGGTAACACATAGTATTGCCCTTGAACAAATTTATCGTGCCTAACAACTTATCTGAGATAGAGTTAACAAGACTTTCTTCTTCCCCTCCTTCTTCTCTTCTTCTTCTCTCTCCCTTTCCCTCTCTCCCTCTCCCTTTTCTTCTCCTTCTTCTTCTTAAATAAATGTTCTGTTAACGGATGAGCTCTCTGAATGTCCTTGATCATGTTTCAGTCTCATCTCGGAGCACTGAGTGCATTGAGAAATCCTTGTCTCTGTACAATGGATGAAGAGTTTAATTTTTGTGTCCTGCCTTGCTGAGCACAGTGTATTACAGACGCACTGACACTGATACCGGTCAACAATGACCTCTGAAGACAGATGTCACAGGTCCTGATGCACGCTCACGTATTAGAAAGACTCTTAGGGAAAGCTGCACCGTCCTCCAGCCCCACTGAGCGAAGTCACAGTTGTTAGGATAACCCAGTAGCTGCACTAGTAGGTTCCCTAAAGGAGGGAGGGAAGTTGGAAGAGGATGCTTGATTTTCCAAGCTCTGAAATATGTCAGGCTCCCCATTAGCAGAAGCATGTCACAGCTGTTGTTCTCCATTTTATGTCTTGTGACTTCTATTCTTCCTTCAGATCACAAGCATTACTTCCTTTTTTTTTTTTGGTGCTGGGGATCGAACTCAGGGCCTTGCACTTGCGAGGCAAGCACTCTAATCACTGAGCTAAATCCCATCAAGCATTACTTCTTATGTGGAGCCTTGCCTACCATACATTGACTAAACCTCCCTATGATACATTCAGAGCACCGGGAACCTCCCATCAGAACATGTATCATGTTTGTAACTTGCTATTTATTTGTGTGATTGTTCTTCCAATGTCCACCTCCCCAGCTAACCTATAGGTTTATGAGGCAGCCCCAGTCACCATTGTATCCACAGCGTCTGCCACAGTGCTTGCACATTTGAGGTGTTTAATGGTAGTGAACAGATACATACTGCAGGCAGGAGTTAGTTTGTAGTTATCAGACCTAAATTTGAATCCTGGCCTAATAAACTGAATATTGATGCCAAAATATGATGCCTGATGGTCTGAATCTCTGAAACCTGTAAATATTACATAACATAAAAAAGGTATTGGCTAGAACATACACTAAATTACTCTTAAATTTCAGCTTCTTTTTTCTTTTTGGTGCTGGGGATGGAACTCAGGGCCTTGTGCTTGCAAAGCAAGCACTCTAACCACTGAGCTAAATCCCCAGCAAACTTCAGCTTTTCCAGGAAGATATTTTAAGGGGGTCTGGGGCCATTCCAAGGACACGGTCTTAAAACGCTGGAAGCCATGCTAGAATATGGTCAAATCTTAGTGCAGTAGTCTAGACAGTCGCTATGCGCCACGAGTTCTGCAATTTTTCAAGGCCAGCATGGTGGTATACGTCTGCAATACCAGCAGCTGGAGGCTGAGACAGGAGGATCTCGAGTTCAAGGCAGCTTAGTTTATACAGGGCAGATTACAAACTTCGAACAACTTAAACTTCCAACTTCTAGGACACCTCATTTTTGGCTTCTGAGTTTCTGGTCGAGGCCGCGTGCCCAACCCACAGCCTGTTTGCTCCGCCTGAGTTCCAGGGTCACCGCCGGCCAGGCCTTGTGAAATCTACAGCGACAGCGAGCGGGATAAATTTAGGGAAGAGAACCGCCTCAAGATGCGTGGGTTGCAAGGCTGTCTACCCCTTCTTCCCTTAACCACCGACTACAAACAATGACAAGGCCGTGGGTGCGTCTGTAATCCTCTCCTGGTCTCAACCAGGGCAGCAAACTTCTCTCGAGCTCCTCTCCTTTCCCTCGCAGCCCTCGCGGCCGCCTCCAGCTTCGGTTTCTCTCCGTCTCCTCCAGCGCCGTCACTCCCACGCACCCCGCCATGCTCCCCTGCGCCGGGCCCCCGTGCGCCTGCGCAGATTGCGAGGTCCGGGGGGGGGGGGGAACGAAGGCGCAACGACGTCTGCACGGCGTTTGCTTTGTGGCGTGCCGTAAAGCGCCGCCACGCACCCCGGTACGTCGTGGGGCCCCGGATGCGGTTCCCAGCAGCTGGGTCTCCGGTTTGCGCATTACATGTCGGTGTGGAGTTAGTCGGTCGCGCTCAGGAAGCGCTGAAGTGTTATTGGGGGGGCTCCGGCCTGTGTGTTTCTGGATAGATATAGTGACTCTCCCGGTCCTAGTGCCCGCCGGTTACCGCGTTGGGCTCGGGCGGTTCTGCGGGCGGAGGCCGAGGCCCGAGCCGAGAGCAGCCTGGCTCCGCGGGGCGCCGATGGCCGCACGCTCCCTGGGAAAGGCTTTCGCCACGGTGTCTCTCTCAGTGGCCCTGGCCTCGGTGACTGTCGGGTCCTCAGGCTGCCGCAGCATCCCGGCGCACAGGTATCCCCTCTCTTGGAGCCGGCTCCGGTTCCGAGACCCGGGGCTGGGGTGGGAGGCAAGCTTCCTGTCCCGCTGACTCTGTAGGCTTTGCTTGCACCCCGAGTTTTTGTAGCCGTATACAGTACAAGTTTTTAAAGAGGCTTCACAATGTACTATCTGCCGTTTGAAGAGAAGTAGTGTCAGGGACTTTTTTGGGGGCGCGGAGGGCACTGAGCCACACTACCTGTTTATTTAGCGACAAGGTCTGGCCGAATCACTTGTTTGCCCGGCTAGGCTCTGATTTTGGATCTTCCTGCCTCAACTTCGCAGGGTGCGGGGATCACAGGCGTTCACCACACATCCACCTAGGGACCTTTCCTGACCTTTGATTTTGAAATTTACCAACCTCTGTAAGCCCCAACATGATCACCGACTGCTTTAAATAGCACTCGCGTGGGGTGGTCTTTCCCGTGTTCTTTTCTGGCTAATACTGTATGTAATGAATTCTGGCCGTCTTTTTATTAATGTGAATAATAGGCATCGTTTTTTCCACATGGGAGCGCTGATTATTGGTTCTTTGTAGTGGGTCGTCTGGACTGGAAGTCTTAAATTGAAGATGCCTGTTTTGCCTCCGATTTCACATTTGTGGCGGAGCAGTTTTTCTGCTGAGTATAGTTTCTTCAGCTTTATTTCTTAGCTGACTTGTAAAGTTACTAAGCCCAAGTTGGCTAGTTCTCTAACACTAGTCTTCACAGGGTGCTCCTGGGGGGATCCCTTCCCTTTTAAACTTTGGCTTTTGTTTCCGGACGACCGAATAATCTTCATGATTGTTGCCCCACTGCCCACTTCTGAATTTTGGGTCCACCAGTTTAAAGTTTGAAATCTTACAGGGGCCCTTTCCGTGGAATGGCATTTCTCCCTCACCCTTTGTAGTGGTTTTTTTTTTGTGCTGGGGATCGAACTCAGGGCCCTGTGCAAGCACTCTACCACTTGAGCTAAATCCCCAACACCCCTTTGTATTCTTAGTGTAACTTATTTACTGTAGGCCAGTGTGATTTCGTTCACTTTCCACCTTCCTGAAAGTGTTTAAAATCTTCCATTCACTACACTAGTGGTGTCCTGCTGCAGTGGATTTTATATCTTTTAGTCATTGAATGGCATTTAGGGAAGGAAGTATTTAATGTACAGCTCTCTGGACATAACTAATGCTATTTTTGTTAGTTGCCACCCGAACAATGTAAAGTTGTGCGTGACAGTTCATCCCTCCTGCCCCCCTTTTATTAGTGTATGTCTGCCATACGTAATACATTAATTGCAGGGAATTGATACATATACGTATGGGATCTTGGTCCATGAAGCAGGTATGTCCAGAACCACAAACTGTATACTGGCTGAGAACTACAAGCCAAAAATAATGCGTTGAGTACTTGGTATCTAATATTGCTAAGCATCCTGGGAGAGATGAATGTCGTTAAGAATTTTCCCACTGTTTAAAAACTGGTGAAAATCTTGAAAATGATAGTTTTGTAGTTAGCTTCTGTGATTTTTTTTTTTTTTTTTTTAGCTTCTGTGATTTGTCTGGCAGGTTTTCACTGTTTTCTAGAAGAAAAACAGTAGTATGTAGGTAGTCACGTTCCAGATTTCCCACCAGGCTCTGTCAGCGAAATAAATTGGTGGACAATGTTTGTATTTTGTTCCTGTGAATATATGCACATGTTTCTGAGCTAAAAAGTAGACATAGTATAGCTTACTGTTGAGCGCCTAGAATTCTCAGCCAGTTTCGCTGGTTTGGATTCTGATTCTGCTGTTAGTTATGTGACTTTGGTAGATGTATTTAACCTCTCTGGGCCTCATTGTTCTTATTTCTAAAAAAAGATGGCTCTTAACTCCAGAGTTGTGACAGGATTGTATAGGTTAGTAGTAATTACAGTGCTTGGAAAAGTGTCTTGTGCGCAGTACAAGGTACTGTAAACACTCATATATTCAGTTGGTATTACAACTATTATAATTATTGGAGACTTTATTTGGTTCAAAGAATCATGTCAGTGGGGTTGAGGATTTAGCTCAATGGTAGAGCACTTGGCCTAGCAAGTGCAAGACCCTGAGTTTGATGCCCAGCACCGCCCCTCCCCCAAAAAAGAATCATGTCAGTGTCACATTTCTTTAAATTTGCCAGTTCTGGGAACTGGTTTTTGCTTTGTTAGGTGAACTTTATTAGCTTATTACTTCCTGTTTATTAGGCCAAGTACATTTTTTGTACATTCAGTAATGCAATGAAAAATGGTCTAGGCTGTATATATAAATTTTTTGTTCTTTTTTTTTGTTGTTTTTTGAGACAGGGTCTCACTAAGTAGGTCAGGCTGGCCTTTAACTCACTATGTAGCTGTGGCTGGCTTTGAACTCACAGTGATCTTCCTGCCTCAGCCACCTGACAGCTGTGATTACAGGCGTGTGCCACTATGCCCGGCTTATATAAGTATTCTTGTTCTGATACTTTCCAGTGTACCACTGTAAATAGCAGGTATAAATAGTATTGGCACTTCTGTATGGAATATGTGAATTTTTGCTATTTTTCTTGCAAAATTAAATTGTTTTGGAAAAGTAATCAGGTATATTCATTTCTTTAGGTCAGAGTGGTAGTAGATTTGTAGAATTCCACATGCTTCTTGGTAAATCAAGGAACAGATAATGTAAGTTACTTTAAAAAGATTTTTGGGACTTGGTTGCGGTAGAGTAGAACAAGATCAGTGTTTCCTGTGGGCACTTTTTCCTTGCCCTACTCCCAAACCATGAGCTGCAACTCTCATTTTGTAATATAATTTGATCAGAGATCAGGGCTCCACATTCTAAATTTTACTTTTTAAAACACATACCTGAAGTCTATACATGTATCTCATACGTTTTTACTGAGTGTGAGTTTAGAATGAGTAAGATCTTATTTTCAGAGTATTTAGTATGTGGCTTTCCAAAACTGTGGCAGCTAAAGCAAGCAAGTCATCATAATTTGAAGATAATGAGTGAGGCTACTACTTTTCATAAAGTTGGTCACAAGTCAGATACTCTCCTCCCCAACTCTTGTGTTCAACTTTTTGAAGGATATTAACTTTTTTAATCCCGGGACTAGAGATTAAACCCAGGTGTGCTGTACCACTGAGCAACATTCCCAGCCTTTTTACTTTTTTTGAGACAGAGTCTCCCTGAGTTGCCCAGGCTGGTCTCAATCTTCTGATTCTCTTGCTGCAGCCTCCTAAATAGCTGGGATTATAGGCATGTGCCACTATCCCCAGCTGATATTAATTTATAAAAGAGTTAATAAAAGGCTAACCAATAAAAGGTTTTTTCCTAAATTTTGAGGGTTTGGCAATACTTCATGGATAGCAAAGTGAGTATAAAAGTGAGTACTGTTTTTTGTTGTTGTTGCTTTGGTGGTACTTGGGATTGAACCCAGAGCCTTCACACTGAGCTACCGCCCCACCCCTTTTTATTTTGGTTTTTTGGTTTTGAGACAGAGTCTTGCCCAAGTAGTTGCCTAGGCTGGGCTCAAATTTGAAATCCTCAAAGCCTTTAAATGGAGTGCATGACAGCAACTTGAATTGGCGTGTAGGAGTTACAGACACAGAAAGACAGGACAGAATTAAAACAGGGAAGAGAAGACAGTTCACAGTTCTTACAAAACTAAACCTACTGATAGATTTTTTTGCAAAAGGGAAGGGGACCAAGAGATGGAGGTAGAGGGGAGGAGAAGGAGATAAAAGAATGAAGCTGTGTTATGCACATATACCAACTCCCTATGATGAATGTAATCATTATTTAGTGCAAATGTGTAATAAAAACTAAACATTGTTATTGTATGGTGTAGCATACACACTTACTGGTGTTTACCCAAATGGATTAAAAACTTATGTCCACAAAAAACCCACCCACAAATCTTTTTGGCAACTTTGTTCATAATTGCTAAAACTTGGAAGTAACCATGGTATGCTTCAGTAGGTGAATGGGTAAATAAACTGTGGTGCACCTAGATGATGGAATATGATTCAGTGCTAAAAAGAAATGAATGAACTATCAGTTCGTGAAAGACACGGAGGAACCTTGCATATATGTATAATGAAATGTAAGATGCCAAACTGAAAAGGTTGTGTGGTTTTGACTATATTACAATTCTTGAAGGCAAAACTGGAGAAAATAAAAAGACTAGGACTTGGGGGAAGGCTTGGATGGATTGTGGTAGCACAGAGGATTGTTATTTTTAATAGCTTTATTTTACAGAGCAGTTTTGATTCACTGCAAAATTGAAAGGGAAGTACAGATATATCTTACACATACCCCACTCTTACATGCACATAGCCTCTCCCCTTATCAGCATTCTTCATGGAATGATGGATGTGTTACAGTTTCATGAACCTGTGCATCTTTGTTCCCAGAATCCTATACAGTTCACTCTTGGTGTTATACTTTATGGATTTGGACAAATGTATAATTACACATTTCTATCATTATTCATTACTTACATTGACGAAGGGCCAGGAGGAGGTATGATAGGCAGTCCTTGAAAATCAGGTTAAGAATTTTAATTGTGTTCGATCCCCAGCACCAAAAAAACCCAAAAAACCAAAAAAAAAAAAAAAAGAATTTTAATTGTATTTTTTAATTGAAAAGTTTCTATACAAATGTAAACATAATTTGACCAAAATACATAAATTGGATCAGTTCATACTTCCCTTTGATATGTTTGGATAGTCTATTTTTCTTGCTTTTATCCTGTTTTTTCTTATCCCTTCTTACAACCTCCTCCCCTTTTTTCTTCCTCTTTCTCTTTCCCCCTTTTCTTTCTTTCTCTCCCAGTCTTTCTGTTCCCGCTTCTTTTCTCTTTCCCTTCTTCCTCTTCCTCCCGCTTTCCCTTTCCTTCTACCTCTACTCACATCAGCCTTGTATTTCCAAGCTGTGTTAAGAACCTGGTGATGTAGGATGTTCCATGGTTTCTTTTGTGGATATGCAATAATAGTGTAGACATTTGTGGCTGGTAGAGTAATGCTCGGCTCCTGAAATGTCCACATCCTGTTCCCTGGAACCTCTGAATGTGCTGCCTTAGGTGGTGGGAAAAGAGAATGCATATGTGATTAGAGATGAAGACTGAGGGGAAGTCATGATCTAATCAAGTACCTGATCTAATCAAGTCCTTACAAATGGAGAAATGATCCCTGCTGTGGTCAGAGAAAGATCCGACTACTGAAAAATGGTCAGAGAGAAATTCAGTGTGGCTGGCTGTGAGAAGGATGAAAGTGGGCCTTGGGCCACAGAGAGGGGTGCCCTCTAGAAGTTGGGAAAGCAAGGGGATGGATTGTTGCCTAGGTCCTCTAGAAGGGAATGTGGCTCCGCAGTCACATTGGCTGTCTTAATTTTCTCATTGCTGGGACTCAGCACCTGAAACCTACAAGTTAAAGGAGGAGAAGTGTACTTTGGATCACAGTTTGTAGTGGTTTCAGTCCATAGTTGGCTGGCTCCAAGGCAGGGCGGCATGTAGAGGGGCACAGCAGTGGGAAGAAGAGAGAATCAAGGGAGGAGACCAGAATGGCGATAGAACCTTCCAGGCCAGCCCCAGAGTGACCCACCTCTCCTGACCAAACACACCTCCTAATTGCAAGTCAAGCTGGGCATGTTGCACACCTGAAATACCAGCATAGGGGTTGAGGCAGGAGAATCACTGTGTTTGAGGCCAGCCTGGGCTACACGGTAAGTTCAAAGCCAGCCTGAAATACAGGGCAAGACCCTGTCTCAAAAAAAGTCAGCAAGTCAGCTCCTAGAGGTCCTGTGTGTGACTCCATGCAGCGTTAGGGGCCATCCAGATAGGATCCATAACATGTAGAATCCTAAGGTAATAAGTTTGTATTATTTTAAGCCATGGAATTTAGGGTACTTTGTTATGGCAGCAATAAAAACATACTTTATATACATATTCTTACATAATGTCATGCTTTATAAAAATAAGATCATTTTTAAATTTTTATTTTAAACCAAGAACATGTATTGGTACATTTTACATACAATGGTCATATTCATCACATTTATTTTGTACCTGTACATGATGCATCTTGGTTCTCCCCCCTCTTCCCCACCCCTCCCCTCCGTTCCCTCCCTCCCTATTTACAGCAGGCTTATTCATAATTTTCTGTATTTTCACTTTCCCTTTTCTTTCCTTTGTTGCCTTTCTGCTTTTCCCCTTCTTTCTTCCTAGTACTCCTCTCCTTTGTATATTATCTTCCTTTTAAATAATATCTGTTAAACCTCTTTGTCCTTATTTACAATCACGGTTTCTCATATCAGAGAAACAATTCGATGTGTACTCATGAGTGTCTGATTTATTTCACTTAAAAGTATGTTCTCAAGGAACATCCATTTATATACGAATGACTGTAGTTTATCCTTTTTTGTGGCTGTGTAGTACTCCATTGTGTAGAAAAACCACATTTTCTTTAGCCATTCATTGGTTGTTGGGCATTTAGGTTGTTTCCAAGACTTAGCTATTACAAATTGTGTTGCTATGAACATGGTGGTGCATGTGTCCCTGTGGTATGACAATTTTAATTCTTCTGAGAAGATCCCCAGTAGGGGAATAGCTGGGTCAAATGGAACCGCCAGTTGTAGTTTTTTGAGGAATCTCCATATTGATTTCCACAGTGGCTGGACCAGTCTACATTCCCACCAACAGTGGAGGAGGGTTCCTTTTTCCCCACAGCCCCTCCAGCATTTGTTATTGGTTGATTTTTCCATATACGTGGTTCTTTCTGGAGTGAGGTGGAATCTTAACGTTGTTTTGATTTGCATCTCTTGAATGACTAGTGATGTTGAACATTTTTTCATGTATTTATTTGCCATTTTTCTTCATCTGAGAAATGTTTATTCATTTCAGTTGCCCATTTTTGGATTGGGTCTTTAAATTTGAGAAGTTTAATTTTTTTGAGTTCTTTGTATATTCTAGATGTTAGACCTTTGTCCGATGAATAACTAGCAAAAATTTTTTCCCAGTCTGTGGGTTTTCGCTCTGCTGTATTGGTGATTTCTTTTGCTGTGCAAAAGCTTTTTAATAGCATGTGGTCCCAAGCACTGATTCTTTGTATTGTTTCTGTGCAGTCTGGGTTCTGTTCATAAATTTTTTCCCTACCCCTATGTCTTTGAGGGTTCTTCCTATTCTATTCTCCAGTAAATTTAGTGTTTCTGTTTTAATGTTTAGATCTTTGATCCAGTTCGATTTGAGTTTAGTACATGGTAAGAGACATGTATCTAGTTTTAGTTTTCGACATGTGGTAAGCCAATTTTTCCAGCACCATTTGTTAAATGGGCTCTCTTTCTTCCAGTGAGGGTGTTTGGCTCCTTTGTCAAAGATGAGGTATTTGAGTGTGTTTGGGGTTGTTTCTATATCCTCCAATCTATTCCATTGATCCTCAGGTCTGTCTTTTTGCCAGTACCATGCTGTCTTTAATACTGTAGCTTTATAGTATAGTTTTAGGTTGGGGACTGTGATGCCTCCTGCTTTTCCCCTGTTGCTTAGGAGCATTTTTGCTATTCTTCGTCTCTTCTGGTTCCAGATGAAATTCATAATTGTCCTTTCTAATTCTTTGAAGTATGTTAGTGGTATCTTGATTGGAATTGCATTGAATCTGTATAGTAGTTTAGGAAGTATAGCCTTTTTCACTATGTTGGTTCTTCCTACCCAGGAGCATGGGATGTCTTTCCATTTTTTTATATCCTTTTCAATTTCCTTTTTTAGAGTGCTGTAGTTTTCGATGTAAAGATCTTTTACTTCTTTTGTTAGATAGATTCCTAAGTATTTTATTTTTGTGTGTGCAATTGTGAAAAGTATATCTTTTGTTATTTCTTTTTTGGTGGGTGTATTGTTTGTGTATAGGAATGCTATGGACTTTTGGGTGTTGACTTTGTATCCAGCAATGCAACTGAATTTAGTTATTAAATCTAGCAGTTTTTTGGTGGAGTTTTTTGGGTCTTCTATGTAGAGTATCATGTCATCCGCAAATAACGATAATTTAACTTCTTCCTTTCCTATTTTTATTCCTTTTATTTCTTTCTCTTGTCTAATTGCTCTGGCTAATGTTTCTAGAACTATGTTGAATAACAGTGGTGACAGTGGGCACCCTTGTCTTGTTCCAGATTTTAGTGTGAGAGCTTCTAGTTTCTGGCCATTTAGTATAATTTTGGCTGTTGGTTTGTCATATATGGCTTTTATCAGATTTAGATATACACCATCTATTCCTAATTTCTGTAGTGTTTTTATCATGACTGGGTATTGGATTTTGCTAAATGCTTTTTCTGCATGTATTGAGATGATCATGTGATTTTTGTCTTTGACTTTGTTGATGTGGTGTGTTACATATATTGATTTGCGTATGTTGAACCATCCCTGCATCCCTGGGATGAATCCTACTTGGTTGTGGTGTATAATCTTTTTGATAATTCATTGTATTCTGTTGGCCAGAATCTTGTTGAGAATTTTCGCATCTATGTTCATTAAGGAGATTGGCCTGTAGTTCTCTTTTTCAGTTGGGTCCTTTTCTGGTTTTAGTATCAGGGTAATGCTTGCTTCCAGGAATGATTTTGGAAGTACTGCTTCCTTTTCAATTTCATTAAAGAGTTTGAGGAATAATGGTATTAGATCATCTTTGAATTTCTTGTAGAATTCAGCTGTGAAGCCATCAGGACCTGGGCTTTTC
>PVJO010025049.1:9052-23472 GCA_004026905.1 Hystrix cristata | reverse complement strand
TGCAGCCTGAGCTGGCCTCGAACTGGTGGCGATCCTCCTGCCTCAGCCTCCTGAGTGCTGGGCTTACAGGTGTGCGCCATCTTCTGGGCAGAATCTGCCATTTCTTCACCTTTTGACAGTGAGTTCTCATCCCTGGCAGAGCAGGAGCCTTGCCCAGGGCAGTGCTGCCCCCCGGGACACCCGGCAACGTCTGGAGCTGCTGTGGGCATCCTGCCTGGGGGGTGCCCGTGGCAGGGCTCAGGCTGGGACGGTGCCGGGACAGGAGGGCCCACACTGCAGGGTGCTGGGAGGCTCACCCTCCGGGCCTGGGCACAGCGAGTCAAGGAGGCGCAGGTACTCATGCTGCGAGGTCAGGAGCGTGTAGCCTGTAAGGGTCACCGTGCCCAGGGGACGGCGCCCAGCCTCGAAGTCCTGGGAGGAGCGGGAGTGAGGGCGACACAGATGCAGCTGGCACCCGTGCCTCCCGGCCCCATGGAGAGGCTCAGAGGGCGTGGGGCTCCTTGGGCATCGTCTCCCGCCCCCTCTCTGTTCTTTTCCAGTGCCGGGGGTGGCACCCAGGCCCTCACTTGGTTCCCAGGCTGAGGTTGAAACTGAGATCCTCCTGCCTCAGCCTCCCAGAGTACTGGGGTGACAGCTGTGCGCTCCATCCTCTCCATTCCTCCCCCATAGCCAAGCCTCTGACCTCCATCCTCTCATTTCCCAGCTGGGGAAACTGAGTCTCGAGATGGCGAATCACCATCAAGCTCCTCAGCTGGGAACGAGGGTGTGAACTGACTGTGAGTGGGACCACCACCCTCCCCCCGTGTGGGCCTCAGTTTCCCCCCCAGGCCCAGCAGGCGATGAGACAGATGCTGGTAGGTGACAGGGCCTAGAAGGGGGAGGCCAGGCGGTGCAGAAGCAGCTGCAGGAGGGTGGGATGGTCAGGGCAGGGTGCAAGTGCCACTCACCTCCTGGTGGCTGAACCACTCCAGGCGGCCATCCCCACGCAGGACACAGAACACGGGTCGCCACCGAGGCGGGCGGCCGTGCAGCTGGGTGAGGGGCCCACGGTGCTCTCGCACTTGGGGGAGCTTCTGCGTGGAGGGCGGGGACCAGGCATCAAAGCTGTGGCTGGCCAGGGTCTCCACCCTCAGGACAGCTTCCCTCCTCAGCACCAGGGATTTGAGCTCGGGGCCTGCACATGCCAGGTAGACGCTGGACACAGAGCCACACTCCAGCCCCTTGTATTTTGAAACAGGGTCTGTCTTAGTCGCTCAGACTGGCCCTGAACTTGAGCTCCTCCTGCCTTAGTCTCCCGAGTACAGGCATTACGGGCGTGCACACCATGCCAGGCCTGGTAGGCCCCTGAAGGAAAGCCCTTAGCTACAGCATGCTGCAGGCCATAGGCAAGGTGGCTGTCACACAGCATCGGCCGGCCAGCACAGGTGAGCTGCGCCTCGGCCCAGCATCCACACAGCCGGTGCTGTGGCCACCTGACGGGGCAGGGACGGTCACCTCATCCCTAATCTTCCCAGTTCTCACTCCCTGACAACCATCACCAGGTCTCAGAGCACAGCCTGGCACACACGGATGGATCCGTTGGTCGCGTTGGCGACGTTCTGATCTGGGGGTGCACTGGTGGGAACTGGAGTGCTGGTTCTCCACACCTTTCCTAGGTCTGAGGTCTTTCATGGTAACATTGTTAAAATATCATTACTCAGGATGCGCAGCAGACCCTTCGTGGGATTTGACCAGTAACAAATCAAAAGTAATTTGTAGCCAAACGCGATGGCGTGCACCTGTCGTCGCAGCTCCTCAGAAGGCTGAGGCAGGAGGATGGCAGTTGGAGCCCAGCCTGGGCAACTCTGATACTTGGTGAGACCCCATCTCACAGCTCTTTTTAGAAGGCTGGGGGTGCAGCTCAGGGCTGCCTGGGGGCCCGGGTGACTCAGAGTGAGCACTTTCAGGGTTCCCAGGAGACCCCGGGTCCCTCCCAGCCCTACCAAACATCAGCATCCTTCCTCCCCCATCAGACTGGGCCCCCGGAGGCCAGGGCAGGAGTCTGGGGACCGCAGTGTCCCCGAGTGCCCTGGGAAGCTGCAAAAAGCAGACCCTCGGGAATGTTTGTTCCAGAATCGCTAGTTCAGGCCGCTGAGGCAGGAAGTACTCCTGAGGAGGGTCCCGGCCCTGGTCCCCCTCCGCAGCACCCACCTTGCTGCGGCTCAGTTGGGGTCCCGCGGGCTCCTGGGGACGCAGCTCCAGCGCTATCTGCCGCAAAGCGGACGCCGCCAGCTGCGCGCGGTAGCACGGCAGGAAGCTGCCCAGCAGAGTGGTCACCCGGCCTGGGAAGGGGGACAGTGGGACGCCCGGCACCAGGACATCGGACGGCCCAGCCGTCCCCTGCGCCCCCAAGCGACCGCTCCCGCGTCAGATCCAGCCGCACAGGCTGCCTCGGGCTTAGTGATCCCAGCGCTAGGGAGGCTGAGGCAGGAGGAACGCGAGTTCGGGCCCAGTGGACTCCCGCCCGCCCCGCTCACCCCGCAGCTGCTCGCGCTGCCGCCCGTCCAGGGGGCTGGAGGCCCGCGCCCCCATCCTGCTGCGCCCCGCGAGCTCCGGATCCGGCTCTGGCGGGGCGCCCGGGGGCCGGGTTCGCGCCCCGCGTGCGCACCTGCGTCCTGGGCGGGGCTGCGGGCGAGGGGCGGGCTGCGCCGGGCTGCTCCAGGTGCGGGACGGGCCGGGCGCTCGGGCGCCCTCCGGATTCCCCTTTCGCTGCCCCCAGCATCTCCTCACCCGCAACCAACACCTGCCACCGCGCTCCCCGGCCAAAATCCTTTTTTAAAATTTATTTTTACCCTTTTCTTCTTCTTCTTCTTTTTTTTTTTTTTTTTTTTTTTTGGCAATGGGAATTGAACCCAGGCCCTGTGCACTGAGCTACATCCCCAGCCATTTTTCTTTTTCATTTTTTTGAGACAGGGCCTCTCTAAGGTGCTAAGTTCGTCTGGCTGCTTGCAACTTGACAGCCTCCTGCCTCGGCCTCCACGCAGTGCTGAGACCACAGGTGGGCACCATCACACTCGGCTCAGATTTAATGTTTAAAATGCCTCCTAACGCTCTGGGAGGCTGAGGCAGATGCCTATCACAAGTTAGGGTTACACTGTCTCGAAATACTAGAAAGGCCTGGCGATGCGGCTCAGTGAGGGGCCCCGGGCTCCCTCCCCAGGCGGGCGGGGCAGGGCTTTCCTAAAACAGATCCCTTTTGTCCCGGGCCGGCCTCCTTCTCCAGGACCCCCCAGCCTTTGGCACTGACCCCAGCGGCCCTCCGGAAACCTGCAGCAGGGGAAGCCCGCAGCCCCGCAGCACCCACCACCCCTCTGAGCAGCTACGTGTTCACGGAATGGATGAATGAATGAATGAGGGCAGAACCGTGGCCGCCCGGGGTCCCACAGGCTTCCCAGCAGGGGTGTCAGGCAGTGAGCGCAAGTCTAGCTCTGGCCCAGCGGTCCGACAGGCCACAACTTTCGGTACCGGCCACTTTCTGGGGCGCAGGGGCTCCTGGTTGGAGGAAGAGCACCCGCCACCCGCCACTCGTGCAGATTCTTGATGGCGAGGCCTGCCGCTGTTGGATTATCTAGCAGTGTCCCTTGCTGCTACCTGAGCCAGGCAACACCGTCCGGACATGAAGATGTGAGGGGAAGGGTCTGGCGTGACTCCCCGGATTTCTCCCTAGAGCGAATCTCCTTTCCCCCTTCTTGCAGTGGCTGAAATGTGGGCATGATGGGTGGAACACAAGCAGCCATTCTGGACCGTGAGCAGCCCGCTCCCACCCACCCCTCCACCGGTACACGATGGTTCAGCAATACAGCCGGAGGAGCTGGGGCCCCCAAAGTCCCCCTCCCCGCAGTCTTTTTGAGACAGGGTCTCACTGTGTAGTCTAGGCTGGCCATGAACTCTCCACCCTCCTGCCTTGGCCTCCCAAGAGCTGGGTTGACAGGTGTGCACCACCACACTCCGCTCCCCAGAGGGTTTGTGACACTACCCCACCATTCCTGGGCGATCCCTCGTGCCCTCGCATGGGCCCCGCACGCCCATGCCACCCTTTACTTTCCAGCCCCCATGCATAGCCCTGGGCCCTCAGCCACCTGCCTGCCCAGCCATCGCAGGTCCCCAGCTCACACCCAAGGGACCACAGAGGAAAGCTCGCTCTGGTTTCAGCCTGTTGCTCCCACACAGCTGCCTGCACGTGGTGGTTTCAATTCCACCTCGCTCGCCCCGGGCCCCAGTGACCCCACCCCACCACAGCTGCCAAGCACACAGGAGTGAGCAGCACCGTGTCCCCTCCGGCCTCCCCCACCAGCTGGAGCTGGGAAAACAGGAGCCTTAGGCATCAGGGCCTGACCCGCCCCAGGCCAGCAGGCTGCGCAGGGGCAGTGGGTCCTGGGGTCGACAGCTCACCAGGATGATGGCCTTGGCAGAGGCGCTCACAAAGGTCACTGAGAAGGGATCAGGCCAGCTTTGAGGTGGCCTAAATCCCATGACTGCTGCTTGGGGGTGTGGCGTATATGTATGTGTTCAGCGCTAGAGATGGAACCTGGGATTTTCTGCGTGCCAGGCAAACACTTGGCAATGAGCTGCATCCCCAGCCCCTTTTTAAAAATCGTATTTTGAGGCAGAGTCTGTTTCCCAGGCTGGGCTCTACCTTGGGATCCTCCTGCCTCAGCCTCCCAGAGAGCCGGGATGCCAGTTATACACCACCTCATCCAGCTCAGTTTGTGGTGCTTCACTCCAGGAGATGCACCCAGGGTGACAGGCACCACCGTCCACCCCCCAGGAAAGGGCTCCCTGCCAGCGCCACCAAGGTCAGGCACACGGGGTCTCCAGCAACACCCTTTAATCTCCTGTGGTCCCGACCCGGGCCCGGCGGGCACAGCACAGGCCAACACCGGCCACACCCCAGCCGCCACCTGGAGCTTTCCCAACCGAGGCCCAGTGCCAGGGGCACGGACAGAGGTCCCCAGCCTGTGCATCCGTCCCTGTGCCCACGCAGCAAACTCTGCGGCTACAGCGTCGAGTGCTTCTCGAAGGGCACAGACAGGAGGCGTGCGGCCGCTTCATCCAGGAACCAGCACAGCTTCCCCGTGTGCGGCTGCACCAGAGCGGCCGGCAGCGGCGTCTCGTCCTTGTCCTCCAGGATGCGCTGTGGGGACGGGGGAGCGGGCCCCACAGGGAGGTCTGACTTCCTTTTTTTAACCCCTTTGGTGTTTTGAGACAGAGTCTCACTCTGCGCTTCAGGCTGATCTCAAACCCACGGTGAGCCTGGTCTCAAACTCACAGCGATCCTCCTGCCTCGGCTTCCCAAGTGTTGGGATGACTGGAGCCAGTTAATTTTTTTTTTTTTTTTTGTGCCGGAGCTCGAACTCAGGGCCTCTACCACTTGAGCTAAATTCCCAGCCCTCAGTTAATAATTTTTAAAACTGTATTTAATGCTATGAATTTACCTCTACTGCAGCTTTGATCTTACCATCTCACATGGGCCTGTTTCTATCCAGCCACCATGGCAGCGTTGACAGCCCTCCCGCCCAGAGATTTACTGAGCTGACCTCTGGCCGGACACTTTCGGCCCACGCACTGCCTCCGCCAGGATGGGTCCCCTGGGCCCCTACCTTCAGCACGGCAGCCTTGCCTTCCCCGGTCGCCACAAACACCACGGTCCTGGCTGCATTCAGCACGGGGAGCGTCAAGGTCACGCGCTGTGGTGGGGGCTTTGGGGAGTCACTGATGGGGGCCACAATCTTCTCTCGCTCCTGGGGGAAGGACAGAGTAGGTCAGGGTGTCACCTCTACAGGGCCTTCACACTGAACTGCATCCCCAGCCCTGTTTATTTTGATTCTGAGTCAGGCTCTCGCTGTGTCCAAGTTGCCCAGGCTGGGCTGGAATTTGTGACCCTCCTGCCTCAGCCTCCCCACATGCTGAAGCACTATCGAACCAGCATGGAGGCCATTTCTCGCTCTCCAGTGCTTGGGCACACCAGGTCTGGCTTGGCCCTCACCCAATCCCATGGCTGGTTATTTATGGCTTCCCCTCTTTCTTTTCTTTTGTGGCACTGGGGCTCTTCTGGCCAGTGCTCCCCACTGACCGCACCCCAGCCCCAGGCCCCTGGTTAAGGACCCGGCTGCAAGATGGGCAGTGTTGGCCAATGCCGGGCCAGTGCTGGCACAGGTTCAGGGCCTCACCTGCAGCAGTGGGTGGTCCGGGAAGAGCGAGCAGGTGTGGCCATCAGGGCCCACGCCCAGGAGCAGCAGGTCAAACACGGGGATGGCATCTCCCTGGAAGGCCTGGCAGGGGGCAGCAGGGCTCAGAGGCCGCATCGCCACCGCACAGCTGGGTTAGAGCATCGGGAAGGGGGTGGGGCCGGCCCAGGGCCTTCACACTGAGATCCGTGCCCGGCCCTTTTACTTTCTGAGGCAGGGTCCTGCTAAGTCACAAGGCTGCCCAGGCTGGGCTCAAACTTGCAACCCTTCTGCCTCAGCCTCCTGAGGCCCAGGATGACAGGTGCACCTGGGGCCCACTCCCGAGGATACCAAGGGACAGCCAGAGCTGTGACACAGGACATGAAGCTCAGCCCCACTAGTGATCGCAGGGACGCTGAGACTCTACTTTGCACAAGTGTGCTGGGCTCAGAATCACAGGGCCAGGGACAAATGTGTCCCCAAGCAAGAAGAACCCAGACTCCCAGCAGGCCTCAGAGGCCAGGCAAGGGAGTGTCTCCAAGAGCCCAGCGACAGTTTCTGCTGCAAATGTCACAGAAGCCACCCATGCAAGGTGTGATCCCTCAGGGGGCAAGGTGTCCCATGCAGCTGCTCCTGGGGACCCACCTGCCTCAGCTTCCTGGCGTAGTCCTCAGCCGCCGCCTCCACAGGCAGCTGGGGGTCAATGGTGATGACCTGGCTGTCGGGGACCGGCAGTCTGGACAGCAGGTGCGTCTGTGGCAGAGAGAGGTCGGCGCCTCCAGTCAGGATGCACCCTACTTACAGGGGAGGAGACTGAGGCACAGAAACGCTGTTCATGGCCTGGACACCAGAGATCCGGCTGCTGAACTCCCTCGAGGCAGAGGTGGGTGAAGGGCAGACAGGTGCCTAGGTGCCCGTGGAGCTGGGCAGGGAGACCCTGGGTGCCATGTGAACCTCCTACAAGAGGCAGAAGCACGAGGTTCCCACCCGGGGCCATGAGAGGGACAACAGGGCCCACGCACCACAATCAGCACCCACAGGGTCCCCAAGGACAGGGGACTGGGTGGCCTCAGGCCCTGGCTCAAGCCCCCAGGGTATCCCCAAGGACACCACCATCGAGAAGCTACCCCTCCCACGTCTCCCCACTAGCAGGGTCAGGACTGCCCACACCCAGCCCGTGTCAAGGGCATCCCTCGGCCCAGGACCTCACAGTATGCGAAGGGCAGTGAGAGCCGCGGAGGGTGTGAGGGCGGCAGAGGCCAGAGTCCTGTGGGGGTGACCGCTCAGCTCATCCCAGTCTTCCTACACTCAGGCTCCTGGGACACAGTGGACTGGAGACTGAGCAGCTCACCTGAGACGTTCCCTGGTGACATTCAGGGACTCCTGGTCAGAGGACGCCCTGCCTGTCATGTCCTCGCGTGGTGGAGGGGACTTGCTGGCTCCACCTTGTGCCACCCGAGTCCTACAACCTTGACGAACACTGTGTCTGTCCCTGGCACCACACGCCTCGCCCGGGCTGGGGCCAGCAGCCCCGCTCACTGCTCTGTGTGGTGGAGGAGCTCCCTGTCTGTCCCCGCACTGCCCCAGGCCCCCAACAGGAGACGCTCACTGAGCAGCCAGCAATTTTCCCTGAGTTTTGTCTCCTAATTTAGAAAAGATGCAGTTTTTTTAAAGTTATGAAAGGAAAGAAACAAACACCGACTTTTCCCTTTTTTTCCTGTGGTGCCAGGCATGGCAGCCAAGGCCTCTATGGCCCAGCAAGCGCTCATCATGGGAATCTACCCCTGTCCCCAAGGGACTATCTAGCCCTTTATCTTTTATTTATTTAGACAGACTCTATCTATGCAGTTCAGGCTGGTCTTGAACTCACTATGTAGTCCAGGCTGGTCTCGAACTCAGGGTGATCCTCCTGTCTCAGCCTCCCAAGTGCTGGGATTACAGGTGTGCGCCACCGGGTTGGGCACTTTCTTCTTTCTTCTTTTCTCTTTCCTTCTCCCCCTTTGGCCCCTACAGCACTGGGGTTTGAACCCAGGGCTAACGCAATGAGCTACACCCCCAGCCCTTTTTGTTTTTATTTCGGGACAGAATCTTGCTACATTGCCCAGGCTGGGCTGGAACTTGTGATCCTCCTGACTCAGCCTCCCAGAGAAAAGTCAGTGGAGCCCCCCCCCCCGATGCCCCGGTGGCGGGTACTGTCTTTGGAGTTGCCAGGCACAACCTGGCTTCCTCTCGTGTTGCTAGCCGACTGGACCGGTGAGCCCCCTCATGCCTCGATTTCCCTATCTGTGAAACGAGTGTCAGGTGGCCATGCATGAGATGCATACTGAGCCTCGCGTGCTACCACAGGGAACAGGACTCTCCGCAGCGAGTGCTCAGCGCCCGCGGAGAACTAGAGCGGGGGACAGGAGCCCTCCCGCCTGAGGGACTTGGTGTGACTTCCAGCCCTCGGGCAAGCTGTTCCCTCTGTCCCGACAAGGTGCAAAGCGGCCGTCCACGTGGAGGCGCGGGGACGTCAGCACAGCCCGCCAGACCAGGCCGTGGGCGTTGTCCTCTCGGCCTGACCCGCAGCGGCCCCCGTAGCAGAGGTTCAAGTGGTGGGCGTGGCCCCAGGCCTGAACCCCGGCGGCCCCCGTAGCTCTCACCCGGTAGAGGCCGTACGTGCTCTCGGCGTGCTCGAAGGGCACCAGGCGCTCGTCGCAGAAGCCCAGCGTCCAGCGCGCGAGGCCGGCGGGTCCAGCAGGCGCGGCGGCGGCGGGCAGGTCACGGGCCAGCATCGACACGAGACTGCCGCCCGACAGCCCGAGCGCGAAGCGGGCGCGGGGCCCTTCTAGGCAGCACGCGGCCCGCTGCACCACCAGCTGCGCCAGGGACGCGCCCAGCTCCTGCGGGCTCGAGAAGACCGAGATGAGGCCCGGGGCGGGCGCGGCCATGGCGACGGCGGCGGCGGCGGCGGCGGGGAGGAGGAAGCGCTCCCGGCGGCCGCAAGTGCGCCTGCGCGAAGGCCTACGCTCCCACTGCGGCTGGTGGGGGGGGGCACTGGGCGCATGCGCAGTTGTTCAAGTGACTCCCGGACCGGACTGGTAGTGGGTCCGTCCCAGCCCATCGCGTAGGCTGTGCAGGAGCGGTTCGCCGGGCAGAGGCGAGGAAGCCCAAAGGGGTCTGGAACTGGGCTGACCGTGCAGACTGGGGAAGGCTTCCTGGGAGGGGTACATTTTGGTGGGCTTTGAAGTTCCTGCATCTGTTACTGCAATTTGTTGTTTCTTCTGTTGTTTTTCGGGGGGGTGTTTTTGTTTTGAGACAGGGTCTCTCTTTGTACTGGCCTCGAACTCCCGGTGATCCTGGATGCCTCAGCCTCCTAGTGCTAAGATTACGGGCGTGCACCACCATGCCAACCTATGTCCACTTATTTCTGCACTCTGATTTTTACCAACATACAGTTAATCTGTATGTCTGTCCTTATGCCAGTACTACAGTGTCTGGGTTACTGTCCTTTTGTAGGTACCTGAAAGACAAGCAGCAAAAGAAGATAAACCAGACTTCATTGAAATTAAAGACTTCTGTGCCCCAGGCGACTATCAAGACAACCACAGGATGGGAGCAATTCCCATGAATCATATGTAAGGGGCTCATATACAAAATATGTTGATAAGTCACACACTCAATAAAAAGACAGCCGAAGTTCTCAAAGGACAAAGCATCTGAATGGATACGCACACGGCCAATGACACAGGAAAGGATGTCCTGTTCATGGGCCATCAAGCAGACATGCATCAACTACAATAAATGAGAGCATAGTGGTGCATGCTGTAGTCTCACCTGCTCTGGCACCTGAGGCAAGATGATCTCAAATCTGAGGCCAGCCTAGGCAACTTGAGCCATTTTCTCAAATTAAAATCGCAAAAGTTGTGGACCTGGGGGTGTAGCTCTTGCCTAGCATGCATGAGACCCCAGGTTCCATTTCTAGCATGGGAGAGGGAGAGGTTGCACTTCATATCCACGAAGGTGGCTGTAATCAAAAAACAAGTGCTGGTGAGGATACAAACAATTGAAACTCACACACATGGCTAGTGGGAGATAAAATGGCATAGCCATGTTGGAAAAGCGGCAGTTCCTCAAATGGCTGAACATGTGATCCAGCATTTGCACCTCTGGGTGTATCCCCAAGAAGATGTTCACGGCAGTCTTTTTCTTTTTTTCATATCAGTTATTTAAAATAGCCCCAAAGTGGAAACAACTGGCCATCAACAGGTGACTGGATAAGCAGTACAGCCCATCAGGTTGTGCGGTGGAATATTACTCAGCCACAAAAAGGAACAAAGCACTGACACAGTGCAACGTGAGGCAGAGTGACAGCAGCCAGACAAAAGGCCGCACAGTGTGACACGAAATGTTGAGAGCAGGCAAGTCCACAGGGACAGGATGCTGATGAGTTGTTGCTAGGAGCTAGGGAAAGGGAATGGGAGAATGACCAGGGATGGGTGTTGGTTTTCTTGTCGTTTCTGGAGACAGGCTTGCTCTATGTAGCTCAGGCTGGGTGTGGACTCACAATGGAGCCCAAACTGTGTTCAAACTTTCAATCCTCCTGCCTCAGCCTCCAGAGTGCTGGGATTACAGGTGTGCACCACCACACTGGGCTTAACAGTTTCTATGGCTTGATGAAGATGTTCTGCAGTTAAATAGTGGTGACTGTCATGCTGTCTTTGGGGTATTTTCTTAATTTTTTGAGGTCTAGGGATGGAACCCAGGGCCTCCCCTAAGCAGCACTTTGCTACGGGGGCCTCCCAAGAAGGGGCTCAGGCCAGGGCCCGTCCAACCCCAGGAGCTTGGGGTTAATTGGGGAGCTTTGGGCTCAGCGCAAAGGGAGCCTTCACAAGCCTGGGTGCGGCTATGCTGGCCCAGCACTGCAAAAAGACAAAAATAAACCTGGACACACTGGTGGCCTTGAGTGGAGAGACAGAGGACACGTGGTGCGTCTGGTTTAGTGAAAGAAGCCAGACTGAAAAGGCTGCTGTGTGAGTGGGATGTGGATAAAGCAAAACTTTAGGCAGTTCGGGCAAGGGTCAGTGGTCGCCAGGACAGACGGGGGATAAGGCTGGCTAGGTGAGCAGGGGGGTTTTGTTGGTTGGTTGGTTGGTTGGTTGGTTGGTTTTTTGACAACAGGGTCTCCATATGTAATTCAGGCTGGTCTTGGACTCACAGCGATCCTCCTGCTTCAGCCTCCTGAGTGTTGAGTTCACAGGTGTCCCCCATCACCAGCAGTGAAGAGTTTTAGAGCAATTAAATGATTATTTGTGACATATGTTGAATATACTTGATCAAAAAACCTGAAGTCTAAAATACTCCCATATCCAAAACTTACTTTTGAATTTTCCTGTCGGGTGTTCAACCCAGGACCTCATGCATGCTAAGCAAAGACCCTCCCACTGAGTCTCACCATCAGTCCCCCAAATCCAAAACGTTTTGAGCACTGGTATGAAGCCACAAATGGAAAATTCTACACTTGTTCATGGACACATCTACTGAAAACAGTTACAACTTTATCTTTAGACTATGTGTATAAAGTGAAAAAAAACCAAAAAACAAAACAAATTTTGCCTCTAACCTGGTGTGGTGATGCAGGCCTGTAATGTCAACACTCTAGGAGGCTGAGGCAGGAGAATCTCAAATTCAAGCCCAGCTTTGGCAACTTAGTGAGACCCCGTCTTAAAATAAGGAACAAGCAAATATTATGTTTAAATTTGGGTCCCATCCCTGAAATATCTCATTATGTATATCCAGATATCAAAAAACCAAATCTGCAACATTTCCGGCCCATGTGTTTCTGGTAAGAGGCCCAACTTGCACTGCAGTGGTGGCCCTGGATGCGAGGCATTTGCTTTGAGGTTTGTCAGGAGCTGGGGATTTGAACCCAGGGCCCCATGGTGCGTGTGCTGGGAACACACGGATGTCCAGGGTGGGCGTGAACCCCCGCATCATCATCAGCGGCGCACCGCCCCGGCGTCCTGTGTGACAGGACAGCAGGGGGGAGACGGCGGTGGGGACGCCCACCCCTGCGGCCCCCTCTTCCTCCAGACTGAAAGCCGCTCGAAAAATAAAGGCTGTGAACTGAAAACAGGAAAGCTGAGCTCAGTCCTCAAAGTCCTCCAGATTATCCTCTTGGGAACTTCTTCAGCATGAGGACAGCCAGTGTCGTAGGCTTTGGGACAAGAAAGATGCCCAGTGGCCACTGCCTGGCGCCCTGATTCAGTGTCCCTATCCGCACAATGGGGACCCGGATGAGCACGTGCGGAGGTCTCAGGACGGCAGAGATGCCAGCCCGGCGCTCCCCCTTCGCCCTGGCCAAGTAGGGCAGTC
Organism: Hystrix cristata; assembly: GCA_004026905.1. Lineage (NCBI taxonomy): Eukaryota > Metazoa > Chordata > Mammalia > Rodentia > Hystricidae > Hystrix > Hystrix cristata. The sequence continues at coordinate 10,912 of PVJO010025049.1, read as the reverse complement.
GCCGGCCCGCAGACGGATTGTCACCTCCCGGGGGACCACCCAGGCCAACCGGGCTGCGGGGCGCTGCAAAGCTAACTCCACGGCCGCTTGGTCCTGCAGGTGGATGGGGGAGGGGTGGGTTGTGGTTTTAAAGTTTGCAAGGGATTAAACCCCAGTCTCGTTAATAGTGTAAATTTGCAGGCACTGTAGAACGGGCCTGCAATCCCAGCTACCTAGGAGGCTGAGGCAGGAGGATCCCAAGTTCAAGCTCAACCTGGTAAACTTAGTGACTGTGAGACTGTTTCTAAACTAAAACAAAACAAAACAAAACAAAACACAAAAACCAGAAGGTGCTGGGAGCACAGCTCAGTAAAGAAGCCCCGGGCTCCCTCCCGGGTACCGCAGTGTTACATGGACTTTACGAGCTGACCTGTCCTGTGTGACGCCGCGCGAGCCCAACCAGGTCCAGTCCTGAGCGGACGAAATCACTGTCGTCCTGCCCGCCGCACAAGCCCTTTCTCCCACCCTGCTGCCCCAGGACCCCCTCCAGTCCCCAGGTCTCCAGTACACCACAACCCCGCAGCACCCCGACCCGCCTCTGTCCCAGTGTCCTGTCCCGGGCCTGGGGTTCGCTGGACACAGGAGGCCGCAGGAGTCGCCGGTGCTGCGCGGCCCCGGGTGCGCCTCGGGGCTCAGACACGAACCGACTGCGCTCGCAGCAACTGCCAGAGGCTCCGCGGTTTATTTCTTAAAACCAGGAGGACACCGACCAGTGAGCTGTCCCAGTGTCCCCAGCATGAGGTCTGGGCCTTCCGGAGCAAACCCGCGGGACTCCACGGAGCGGCCGCCAGGGGGCGCATCGCGCGGGCCGAGCCCGCCTGACGCCACGGGGCCCAGAGCGGCCGCGGGGCAGTCGCTGGAGGTCCCCAGACCCTCCTCCGGAGCTGGGAGTCCCCCGCGGGGACCGCGAAGGCCGTGGGCAGGGCAGGGGGCGCTTCCCCGGGCCGCGCCGGATTCCTAAGGCACAGGAGGCAGCGGGCCCACCGCGATCGCGAGGAGAGAGACGGACAGGGAGAGGGTCCAGGGAGCCGCGGGAGACCACCCCGAAGGGAGGCGCGACGCTCCGGCCCCAGTTCGCCGCCGGGCAGGTGGGGCGCACGGGACGAGCTGCCCCGCGCACTCCGTCCGCCGGCGGGGCGGTCCGCGCCCGCGCCCGGGTCGGCCGCAGGGTCAGAGCGCGAAGGCGCCCGAGCAGATCTGCGCATGCACCGCCTCGTCAAGCGGCAGGTAGTGGCCCTGCCTCAGGTCCAAGAAGAAGAGCCGGTCTGCGGTCTGGCGCGGGTCGAAGCCCTCGCGCTGCAGCTGGGTTTTCTGGATCTTGAAAGTGCCTGTGGGGAGGGCGGGGCGGGCTGGGCAGGGGCCTCGGGGACCTCTGCCCGCGCGCGCCCCCAGGTCGCCGGCCCCGCCCAGGGTCCCGGCTGCCTGCGGCCACGCTGCCTGCGGCCACGCGTGTCGGCCGTGCGTCCGGCCGGGATCAGAGGTCAGCAGCCCACAGGCCGCCCTGCCCCGCGAGTGTTTGTCGATAAAGTTTTATTGGCACACGGCCACGCCCTGGTCTGGCTTCTGGTCCTCTGCCGCATCTGCGCGGTGAGGGGCGGAAGGGACTCCGGGCATTAAGGCTCCCACCGCGGGCGTGGGTGCCTGGACAGTGGTTTTGTGAAAACGCTGAGGGCTACGGGTTCGCGGGCAGAGTGAAGGTGGGTGTCTGTGTGCTGGAGTCATGAAGGCATTTAAAATTTATTTTCAGTACTAGGGATTGAACCAGGACCTTCGCACTGAGACACATCCCCACCCCCTCTCCTCTTTGTTTTTTTTTTTTAA
>PVJO010025048.1:0-25466 GCA_004026905.1 Hystrix cristata | reverse complement strand
GGAGGGCCTCCGCTTCCGGAACAGTCCCGGGTGCTCTTTTGCTTCCCGTGTGTGTAACTAGAGAGGAACAACTCTGCACCTGCCTTGAGCCCCATTTTCTCCGCTTCCCTTCGCAGCAGGGTCTCTTGTCTGAGTCTGACACCTTTGCAGGGCTCAGTTCTCAGCACATCTCTCCAAGCAGCGTTCGCCATAGTGACCGGAAAGAACCAGTGATGGTTTTACATGATGGGCCACATTCTGAGCAAATACGGTTTCCAAGAGGCGAAAGTCTATCACTAAGAAAGCTTTATTGTTAGACTCTGCGCTGGGGTTGAGGCGGGATAGAAGAAATGAAAGATTGGTAGAAAGGAGACAAGGAAATCCCAACTAAAAACTGTACTTTGAAGACCAATTTTTAGGCCCCTGCGAAAGTTCCCCAAAGCGATCCATATCAGCCTTCCGTTGGTTAAATTTTAGACCCTTCACGCCCGAAATCCCTCAGAAATACTGACAGTCCATAAATTGGCTTAATTCAGAAACCTGATCCTAAAATAAAGGAACCGGTTGAGAAAATTCAAAGAATGCTTAAATTACCTATAAAAAAAAACAAAAAACTGAGCCCACACCTGTAGAATGGCTAGTACCCTTCTTATGGAATGGGCCACACTTTCTTGGAGTTTCCACCGCCTTAAGAAAAGTGTAAATGTTCCCAGTTCCAGAAAATAAGCACCCCTCTCTCTCAAGGGCCCACACTCTCTTTGAATGTGTGGTAAAACATCTGCCTAATAAACTCTTCCTTAGCCTCTTACTGGTGTGTCCTGAAAATTCTTTTTCCCAGATGGGAGTCAGCAAACCCACAAGTCTGCTCTATGTTTCGGGTGGGTTAGGCTCCTTCCGCCAGCTTCAGGACCCAGTCTAGTGACAGAGCGACCTAGGCACACACGATAGTGCCTGGATCGCATTCAAGGATAATGACTGTGTGTCAGGCACACGTGGCCATTTTGCTACCACATCTGAGTAAAGATCTTTGGTGATACATGTTTTTCAAAACGAGAATGATTAGCAGCTAAAGAATTAGGGCTCCTCAAGGACCCGCTTTCAGGTTAACTCCTACCAAAACAAAATGCAAATGAACTCCCAAGAGTCCTTCTATTTGTACTACACAAGGTGTGATTGACATATACCATGAATGTTTAAAGTTTTTAAAATGTATTACTGTAAAAGATGTGTTGCCCTTAATCCTCCTCAAAATGCCTCCCCTCACCTTCAGCACAATTATCCCATCATCCTTGCCCCTTTCTGAAGCCATTCTGGCAGTCCTCTTTCCTGAGTGTCTGTAGTTGTTTGTAGTGGCTGTCTTGATATCCTGAATCAATTCAAAATGTTTCCCTTTCGTGTTCATTTTGACTTTGGGGAAGAGCCAGAAGTCTCACGGTGCCAGATCCTGTGAATAAGGTGGGTGGAGACACACTGTAATGTTCTTACAAGCCTGTAGTTCCATTGGATGGCACTCAGCAGCAGCATTCCCCATATTTTTGATCATACCTCGTAAAGACACAAAAGAGGGCTTACAAGTACTGCTTCAGAAAGCACCAGGAACAATGAGATAAACGTGTGCTAAACAAGGGGGGGTGTTTTGAGGGGGATTAATGGCAATGTGCCTTTTATTGTAATTTTTTGAAATTTAAACATTCATGGTATAGTTTGATCCGATTTATGCACTGTGCCATCTAGTGTACACCTCTGGAGACTTCTCCTGTGAAATTACGAGTAAAATCCCTGTCAGTTGTTTAGTTTTGTTTTTGGGTTTTGGTTTTTGAGATGTGGTCTTAGGCTGGTCTTGAACTCACTATGTACCCCAGGCTGGCCTCAAACTCACAACAATCCTCCTGCCTCGGCCTCCCAAGTGCTAGGATCACAGGCATGCACCAGCATGCCCAGCTCTTACCTATCAGTTTTAAATCAAACATGGTTCTTTCCCAAATTAGCTTTCTGTCTTGTTTAATGAACTACTCTGATATAGGAAATAATTCTAATTCATTTTTCCAACCTGCTGGAATAATTCACATAAATTCCTGCACTATTAAATTTGATTTTCCTCTTGAGCTACTTCCATTCTTTGTTTCCAACAGCAGCCATGGAAGATGGTGACTTCACTTTGTCCAAGCCCATGCCCGGTGTCTCCAGGAAGAACTTGGCTCTAGGTTCTGGGGTTTCAGAGAACAACATACAGGCACTCCTTGAGAACTCTCTAGAGTTATACACCTTGAAACCTAATATTTTGTTGGAACTTTAAAATAGAATTCGGGGTTGGGGATTTAGCTCAAGTCATAGTTCGATCCCCAGCACCCGCCCCCCCAAAAAAAGAAAGAAATAGAACTCCACAAGTAAGATCTGCGTTACACTGTGTTAATGACACCTTTGAAAAGCCAATGATGGGCGTGGGGATTTAGCTCAGACGGTTGGGGGGTTAGAGGCAGAGCGCTTGCTTAGCAGGTGCAAGGTCTTGAGTTCGATCCCCAGCAGCACCCCCCAAAAAAAATGAGTACCCCAATTTAGGAGGAGGTAAGTGAAGGGTGAAGGTGGAAACAAGGAAGAGCATCTACTGGCTCGCAGACCTGACGGTCCGCGGAGGAAATCCTTTTGCTCATGTGAGTAACTCGTGTCTTTGCACAAAACTAGGTCGGGCCTCGCAGCTACGGAGGATGACGGGCTGGTTTCTTCCTCAGTGACACCAGGTCCACTTTTCTGCCTCTGCTAGTGTGAGCAGGTGGGCCAGAAAACGAGAGTTCCGCTCGGTACACAGCTCCATCGGGACAAGGTTGACCATTGACCCCGCCCCTTCCCCGTTCCCCATCCCATCCCCATTGGTGCAGCCCTCCAGAGCCCGCGCCCTCTTCCGCTGGCCCCGCCCCGCATCTCCCCCATTGGTGCAGCCCTCCAAAGCCCGCGCCCTCTTCCGATGGCTCCGCCCCGCATCTCCCCCATTGGTGCAGCCCTCCAGAGCCCGCGCCCTCTTCCGATGGCTCCGCCCCGCCCGGGCACCACCCAGCCCCACTCCACTCCCATTCGCGCAGCCCGCCAAAGCCCCGCCCTCTTCCACTGATCCCGCCCCTCGCGGCCCCGCCCCGCGCGCCGCGACCCCGCTGCGTCTGGCTGTCCTACCTCCGTCCGGGCCCCAGACTCTGGCCCGCATGGCGGCGCCGGTCACGCGGCAGGTCCGCGGCGGCGCCGTCCCAGGCCCGCACCCGCCCTCCGTCCTCGCCGGCCCCGAGGGGCTGCCCCTGGCGGCGGGCGTGGCCGAGCTTCCGGTGCTGGACGCGCGCGGGCGGCGGGTGCCGTTCGGGGCGTTGTTCCGGGCGCGCCGCGCCGTCGTGGTGCTCGTGCGGCATTTCCTGTGCTACGTCTGCAAGGAGTACGTGGAGGACCTGGCCAAGGTCCCCAAGAGCTTCTTAGAGGTTAGTCGGCCGAGAGCGCGGCGCTGTCCTGCCTCAGCCACCCGTGTGCTGGCGCGCGTCGCTGGCGAGCGCTCGGGCGGACGCGCCGTGCCCCCTCAGCTGGGTGTCCCCTCTTGGCACAACCCTGCACCTCCACAGGGGACAGACATGGTACACAGCTGTTTCCCTCCTGACTTATTCGTTGCTGCCTGTTTCTAAACGTGCAGGTCCTAGGAGGCTGAGGCAGGAGGATCCCAAATTCAAGCCCAAACTGGGCAATTTAGCGACTTAGTGAGTCGCTGCCTGAAAATAAAAAAGGGCTGGGGTTGTAGCGTAGTGCCAAGTGCCTAAACTTTGATATTACCTGGTAGCCTCTCTATTCTCAGAAGTCAGATCATAATGCCCAAAAACAAATGCTGGAGAGTATTGGTACTTCCTCTGTTTTGTGGTATCTTCCAAATAATTGTTCACTATATACCTTAAAAGTGCCCCCCCCTTTTTTTAGGCAGGGTATCGCTAGTAGTTCAGGGTGGTCTTGAACTCACTGTGGAGCCCAGGCTGGCCTCGAACTCACGGCGATCCTTCTGCCTCGGCCTTCCGAGTGCTGGGATTACAGCCGTGAGCCACCACGCCCGGTTTATGGTGCCAGTTTACATTTATCAACTTCAACTTCCCTGTGCCCTAAATGTTTTTCTTCAGGCATAGATTGGTTTGTCCCTGGTTGAGCTGTTTGTTTTTTTTTTTTAACTGTGTTGGGTTTTTGCAGTGCTGGGGCTGGAACCCAGGGCTCCACTAGGCAAGCTGTCCACTCCTGAGCTGCCCCCTCAGCCCCATGGGCACTTTTTGAGTGAATGCATTGGGCAGCCTTGGTAAAACTCAAGTCTACTTTGAGCAGATCTTATCAATTAAGATGTGAAGAAATAAAATCATCTAATTAACTAGCCCTAAATTTTTGGTTCCTATTTTTATGTATTTGTTTTAAAAGAACATTTAAAATCTATTAGCAATTTCAAAGTATCCAAACATTATTAACTATAGGCAACTTACTCTGCCATGAATTTCTGAGACATTTTCTTCTTGTCTATCTGGAGACCTCATACCCTTTTGACAGCATCTCCTCATTCTCCAACCCCTTTTCACCTGTCTTCTGGTAACAACTATTCTTCTCTCTACCTTTTCTTTTTTTGGTGCCGAGATCGAATTCGGCCTTGTGCTTGCTAGGCAAGTGCTCTAACCACTGAGCTAAATCCCCAGCCCCTCCTCTCTACTTTTTGATTCCATTTACTGAATAAGTGAGATCCTGCCCTACTCATCTTACTGGGCCTGGCTTGTTTCAGGTTGCTTCACATTTCTGTCTGCAGTTCTAGGCATTGAACACAGGGTCCCAGGCATGACAGGCAAGTGCTCTGTCACTAAGGCAGATCCTACCCCATTTTGTCTATTTTTCAATCAGACTATTTGTCTTCTTGCCATGAAGTTCAGTGTCCTTATAGTTTTTGGACTTTAGTCTCCTATCAGGTTTCCGTTGTGCAGTTATTTCTTCCCAATCCAGGAGTTGTCTGTCTATTCTGTTGTTTCCTTTGCTGTGAACAAACTGTTTAGTTTGATGCAATCTCATTTGTCAATTTTTGGTTTTGTTGCTTATGTTTCAGGGGTCACATCCAAGAAAACACTACCCAGACGAAAGACCCAGAGCTTTCCTCTTATGTTGTCTTCTAGTAGTTTTACAGATTCATTTTTTATGCTTTAGAGTTAGCAGGGGGTTTTTTTGTTGTTTGTTTTTTTCCTGCCAGGGTCTCACTGTGTGGTTCAGAGTGACCTAGAACTTACTGTGTAGCCCAGGCTGGCCTTGAATTCTTGGTGATCCTCCTGCCTCAGCCTCCTGAGTGCTGGGATTACAGGCATGGGCCACCACGCCTGGCTAGTTAGCAGTTCTTACTTAAAGAATCAAACATTTTTGGAAACGTTTCTTGCTTTGACTCACAATCTTGCTGTTGGTTCCATTCTTCTACCGGCCTGTAGGTGGCACTAGAATGAAACAGGAGAGTCACTCTAGGGGAAGTTGTGTGAAATGTAATTTGTGGCTGGGGATTTAGCTCAGTGGTTAGAGTATTTGCCCTGAAAGCACAAGGCCCTGAGTTCGATCCCCGGCACCAAAAAAAAAAAAATGTAATTTGTAATAATGCCTGTGTGTTCTTTTTTTCCTAAAGGAAGCGAACGTCACCCTTATAGTGATTGGACAATCATCCTACCATCATATTGAGGTAAATATCTAGGAAATGGAGGCTCTAACAGGTCAAATCTGTTTCATGTAGAAAAATTACAGTATTTGAACCATTGCGTATAGACTACACCGGCTGAGGTAGGTATCATTACTGTGTTTCCATTTCTTCTTATAAAAATTCCAACTGTTCTCTCTTCAGCCATTTTGCAAACTGACTGGATATTCCCACGAAATTTATGTTGATCCCGAGAGAGAAATTTATAAAAGATTGGGAATGAAAAGAGGTGAAGAAACTGCCTCCTCAGGTAAGATACAACACATCTCAGATACAATATGATGGTGGGGGTTTTATTCACACATATATTTTTTTCACATATATATATAAAAATATATATATATGGAAGCCAATGGCAGTTTCATACATCAGGCTGTCTTTTATGATGCTAGTAAGTGGTCCAGACACACCGCCTTCTAGAAGATTCATTTTCTGGTGTGAAGACATAGATGGCTGCAGGAAAAGTACTATTGAAAGAAAAAAAAAAAGCATGTTGCAGAACGATGTTTTGGGTATGATCCCATTTTTATGAAAACAAACTGGTTTCATAAATACAAATACCTACTTTGTGTATGTGTAATGAAAAGGCGTTAGAACATACTGTAGTATTTAGGGGCTGGGGATTTAGCTCAGTGGTAGAGTGCTTGCCTAGCAAGCACAAGGCCCTCTGAGTTTGATCCCCAGCACCCCTCCCCCCAAAAAAGGCACACTATAGTGTTTACCCTAGGAGGCAAGTGAGAAAATTGGCTCCCCTGGGATTTTTTTGGAGGAGGGTGTACTAGGATTGAACTCAGAGCCTTGGTACTGAGCTACATTGCCAGCCCATGTATTTATGTATGTATGTATGTATGTTTGGCTAAGTCACTACGTTGTCCACACTGGACTCGAACTTGCAATTCTTCTGCCTTAGCCTCCCAGAGTGTTAAGATTATAGGTGTGCACCACCATACATACCTTGCTGGCTTTTTCTTCTGGATGCTGGGGATCGAACTCAGGACCTTGCACTTGCTAGGCAAGTGCTCTACCACTAGAGCTAAATCCCCAACCAGCTTTTGTATTTTTCACAAGTACATTGTGCTTTAGTAATTAAAAGAAAAATAATGTTAAGTTTACATATTTGTGTATCTCAACACCATGGCTTTAGCTTCTCTGTGTCTTTTAATGGCAGAACTCTTACGTTCCCTTTGAAACCCAACTTGAGAAGGCTGTTAGTAGCTCTTCAAGCAGAAGGGATTGCTTTTCTGTGGCACTGTGTACTACACTGCATACTCTCTCACTACACTGAAGGGGACCAGATACCACCATGTGCTTAGTTGAAAAGTTGATGTGTATTCATCTTTCTATCATCCATACTCCCTGCCTTTACTACAGTTCCTTGTGATGAGTAGTGCTGTAGGCTGCTGTGATGGTCCACAGCTGTGACCCCAGCTACTTGGGAGACTGAGGCAGGAGAATCAAAAGTTCCAGGCCGGCCTGGGCTGTTATAGCAAGGTGCTGACTCAAAGTAAAATTTTAAGAGGGGCGGGGGGGGGTGCAACTCAGTGTTAGAGCACTTGCCTAGCGTGCGTGAGGCCTCAGGTTCAATCCCAGTGCTGCGAAAGAAAAACAAAACAGAAAGGTGCTTAGCAACCTTATCTGAACTGTTTATGTGAGTTTAGTTAGGAAGAACTTGGTTTCTTTTTTTAATTTTATTTTTATTAGGACATGTTTGCTGTATATAATAATTATATTCATCACGGGGAGTTGGTACATGTATGTAACACATCTTAATTCTTTTTATATCCCCTTCCCCTCCCTCCACGTTCCCTTGTATCTCTTGGTTCTCTTTCTATTTGCAAAAGGTCTATCTCCCTGTTTCCCATTACTTGTCTTTTATTTTGCTCTTTATTTATACTTGGGGTTTTTCATATAAGCGAAAACGTGCAATATTTAGGCTTCTGTGTCCAGTTTATTTCATTTAACATTATGGTCTCAAGGCACATCATTTTCCAACAGATGACTCAAATTTATCCTTTATAGTGGAGTAGTACTCTCTTGTGTGTAAACAACACATTTTTTTGGTCCATTCACCTGTCAATATACATGTAGGCCCCTTCCAAGGTTTAGCTACTATGACTTGTGCTATTAAAAATAGAGATTTGCATGTATCACTGTAATATGAGTCTTCAATTCTTCAGAGAAGAAACCAACAAGGTGACAAGCTAGGTTGAATAGATTTCTATTTTAAAATAAAAGAATTCCTATTTTTAGTTTTTGAAGGAACTTCTATACTGATTTCCACAGTGATTGTACTAGTTTACATTCATGCCAGCAATACAGAAGCATTCATTTTTTCCTATAGCCTCGCCAGCATTTGTTATTGTTTGATTTCTAAATGATAGCCATTCTTTCTGGAGTAAGATGGGATCTCAGTATTGTTTTAATTTCCATTTCTTGAATGGGCAGAGGAGCTGAATGTTTTTCTTGTATTTATTGTCATTAGTACTTTTGAGAAGTGTCCATTTCAGTTGCCCATTTTTTAGTTGGGCCTTTAATCGGGACCCAACTAAAGTTGGAGGCTCTAATTTTTTTTTTAGTTGGGGGCTCTAATTTTTTTTTTTTTTTTTTTTTAGCTCTCAATATAGTCTAGATGTTAGTTCCTCTGTACGAGGTATAGATGGTAAAAAATTTTTCCCCATTCTGTAGGTTGTCTCTTCATTATTTTGGTGGTTTCTTTTGCTGTGCAGTAGCTTTTTAATTTAATGTGATCCCACTTGTTAATTCTTTATGTTACTTTTTGTCTAAATGGTGTTCTGTTCAGAAAATCCTTGCCTATGCCTGTGTCTTGCAAGAGTTTTACCTATTTTATCTGATTAAGTGTTTCTGTTTTACCATGTAGAGCTTTGATTCTTTTGCTTTAGTTTAGTACATGGTGAAGGATATGGGTCTAACTTCTAGCTTCAGTTTTCCGTATGTAGATAGCCAGGTTTCCTAGCAACATTAGCTAAAGAAGCTGTCTTTCCTTAAGTATATGTTTTTATCTCTTCGTCAAAGGTCTGGTGGCTGAATGTGCCCGGGGTTGTTTCTACATCCTCTGTTCTGTTTCACTGATTCACATGTCTGTTTTGTGCCTGTACCATTTTATGTTTTAATCACTGTAGCTTTGTAATGTAATTTGAAATCTGGGATTGTGATACCTCCTGCTTTGCTCTTATTGCCCAGAAGAATTGTTTTTGTTACTCTGGGTATCTTCTGATTCCATTTGAATTTTGGAATTGTTTTTTGTTTATTGATACAGGATCTCGCTATGCAGTTCAGGCTGACCTGGAACTCACTGTGTAGCCCAGGCTGGCCTCAAATTCAAGAGCGATCCTCTTGCCTCAGCCTCCCAAGTGCTGGGACTACGGGCGTGCATCACCACGGCTGGTTTAGTGTTGTTTTCTCTAGTCTGTGAGGAATTCTGTTGGTATTTTGATTGGGATTGCATTAAATCTCTATGTCAGTTTTGGAAGTATAGCCATTTTGACAGTATTGGTTCTTCCTATCCAAGATCCAAGAACAGGGAATATCTTTCCATTTTCTGATGTCTTCTTCAATCTCCTTTTTCAGAGTACTGTAGGTTTCATTGTAAAAAAAATCTTTCCCTTTCTTGGTTAGGTTAATTCCTAAGTTGTTTTGTTTTCTTTTGTTGTTTTTGTTTTTGGAGACAGGATCTTGCTCTTTAGTTCAGGCTGTTCTCAAACTCATGTCAGTCCTCCTGCCTCAGCCTCCCGAGTGCTGGGATTATAGGTGTGCAGCACCATGCCTGGCTAAGTATTTCATTTTTTTGGTGCTGTTGTGAATGGTATTGTTTTACTAATTTCCTTCTCAGCGAGTTCATTATTGGTGTACAGGAATGCTATTGGTTTTCGTGTGATTTTGTATCCAGCTACCTTGCTGCATTTGGTTATATATTCTAGGAGTTTTTTGTTGGAATTTTTTTGGGTCTTCTGTGTAAAAGATCATGTCATCTGCAAATAATAATTTAACTTCTTCCTTTCCTATGTGTATCCCTTTTATTTCTTGCTCTTGTTTCACTGCCCTGGCTAATGTTTCAATACTGTATTGAACAGTGGTGGTAATAGTGGACATCCTTGTTCTTGATTTTAGAGGGAAAGCTTTCGGGTTTTCCCTGTTTAATAGAATGTTGGCAGTAGGTTGGTCATAAATGGCTTTTATCGGATTGAGATAAGATCCTTCCTATTTTCTTCAGGGTTTTTAATAAAGAATGCATAAAAATTTGGATTTTGTCAGAGGCATTTTCTGCATCCCTTGGGATGATCCTATGATTTTTATCCTTGCTTCTGTTCATTTTCTGTTACATTTGTTGATTGGGATGAGGCCTACTTGGTTGTGATGTATGATCTTTTTGATTATTTCCTACATTCTGTTTGTTAGAATCTTGTTGAAAATTTTTCATCCATGTTCATTAAAGAGATTGGCATGTAGTTGTTTTTTTTTAATTGGGTTTTTGTCTGGTTTTGGAATCAGGGTAATGCTAGCTTCTAGCAGTGACTTTGGGAGTACTCCTTCCCTCTCAGTTTCATTAAAGAGTTTGTGGAGTACTGGCATTGACCTTCCTGAGGTGGGTGTAGAATTCAGCAGTGACTCCTTTGGGTCCTGGGCTTTACTTAGTGGAGAAGGGTTTTTATTACTGCTTCAATTATCATTGCCTGTCGGAGTATTCAGGATTTTTATAGCTTGTTGGTTCATTTTTGGTAATTGTATGTATCTAGAAATCTATCCAGTTCTTCTGCGTTGTGTTTGTTTTTTGAGGCAGAGTCTTGCTGTATAGTCCAGGCTGGCCCTGAACTCACAGCAGTCCTCCTACCTCAGCCTCCTGAGTGCTGTGATTACAGGTGTACCAGCATGGCCGGCTTCTCTAATTTACAGGTTTTCATAGCCGTTAATAAGTCTTCCAGATTTTGGCACTGTCCATTGTGATCTTGCCTTTTTCATTTCTAATTGACTTGGGCCTTTTCTTTCCTTTTTTTGGTAAGATTGGTTAAGGGTTTGTCTATTTTATTCAAAGTCTCTTAGATTGAGTCTTTGTATTTTAATGTAGCCTCAATTGCATTAATTTCTCCTGTGATCTTTATAATTTCCTTCCTTGTATTAGTTTTGGATTTGGATTTTTCCTGTTTTTCTGCGGGCTTGAAGTGCATCCTTAGGTTATTTATATGGGCTTGCACTGTTTTTCTGATGTTGGCGTTCACGGCTATAAACTTGCTTCTTAAGACCACTTTCATAGGTTTCAGTATGTTGTACTGGCATGATTCTAGGAACTAATTTCTTCTTTGCCTTCTTATTTGACCCATTGATTCAAGAGTGTATTCTCTAATTTCCATGTGTTTGTATATCATCTGTGATTTCTTTTGCCATTGACTTCAAGTTTAATTGCACTATGAACTGATGACATGTTTGGGATAATTCTGATTTTTTTTTTAATTTATTTACGTGCACTTTCTGGGTTAGTATGTGATCTGTTCTCTATGTATATTCTGTTGTTGGGTGGAATGCTCTGTAGCTATCTGTAAAGTCCATTTGTTCAAAGGTTTGGTTCAATTCTGCTATTTCTTTGTTGATTTCTTTTTTTATCTAGTTGATCTGTTTGTGATACTGGGTTTTCAGTTCCCCCAGTATAATTGTGTTTATGTATATCTGATCTTTTATCTAGACTAGTAGTACTTAGGTACACTGGTGTTTAGTGCATATGTATTTATACCTGTGATCTCTTTCTGTTAAATTGTTCCCTTAATCAGTGTATAGTGACCTTCTTTACCTCTTCTGATTAGTTTTGGCTTAAAGTCCACTTTGAAAATAAGATAGCTACTCATGCTTATTTTGGGATCGTGTTGATAGAATATTGTTTTCCAAGTTTTAGTGCATGAATTTCTTTTTGGATTAAATGTGTTTCTTACATACAGCGTACTGTTTAGTTTTATGTTTCAATTCAGTCTGTCAATCCGTGTCTTTTGGTTGGGAGTGAGACCACTCACATGGAGAGTTATTACTGAAAAGTACTGACTTATTTCTGTCATTGCCTTATTTTCCTGTTGCTGATTCCTTCCATTTCCCCATTCTTCTTAACTGCTCATTCTGCCTGGAATATTCATTCCATTACAGTAAGTCCCTGACTTACAAACATTCAAGTTGGGAACTTTGTGGATATGAACAGATTTCGCATTATGAACGCTCATGTGTCTACCTTATCATTTTAAGGTAACCGTAAAAGTCAAAACAGTTTATTATAGTATTTTGTGTGTATGTGTGTGTTTTTTAATGTTTTACATTGTATAGTTGTGTCAGCAGTGTATAAGACTCACTTTGTTGAATTTAACAAATGAATCCAATTTGTTAACAATCTCCCAGAATGGAACTCGTTCCTAAGTCAGGGACTTACTGTAGGCTTTTTGGCTTCATTGTCTCTTTCTAGCATGTCCTTGAGAATTTTTTGAAGTGCCGGTTTGGTGGTCATGAATTGCCGGTCTTGAACTCACCATGGAGCCCAGACTGGCCTTGAGCTCACAGCAGCAGTCCTCCTGCCTCGGCCTCCTGAGTGCTGGGATTACAGATGTATACCACTGTGCCCAGCATGAATTTCTTGAAGTGCTTTGTCATGGAAAAATAGCATTTCAGGATACATCAGTTTGGGTTGGAAGTTGTTTTCTCTTGGGGTTTAAAACACTCCAAGGGGTTGGGAATTTAGCTCAAGTGGTAGAGCGCTTGCCTAGCAAGCACAAGGCCCTGAGTTCAATCCCCAGTACCGCGCCCCCAAAAAAGACTTCAGTCCAAGCTGTCTTGGCCTTCAGGTTTGTGTTGAGATGCCTGCTGTAATTCTAATAGGTTTATCTTTTTAAGTGATTCATTACTTTTTTCTAACAGCTTTTACGATTTGGTTCTTGTGTTGGACTTCTTGGATTTTGACTGTGATGTGTTGTAGAAAATGTCTTTTTTTTTTTCCTTCTTTTTTCTTTTCTTTTAGTGCTGGGGACCAAACTCAGGGTCTTATGCCTGCGAGGCAAGTGCTCTACCACTAAGCTAAATCACCAACCCTGAGAATTTCTTCTCTAATTGTGACTATTTGGAGTTCTCTATGCCTAGTTTATATGTATGTTAAGTTCCCTGTTTGGAAAGGTTTTTGTTATTATTTCTGTAAATAGATTTTTTTATGCCATTTACACTGTCTTCTGATTTTTCACTTTCTAGTTAATCTTACATTAGTCTTTGCATCATCTAGCAGCTGTTGGATCCATTTTCCATGTTCTGTCAACCTTGTTGTTGTTACAGTCGTTTTTGAGACAGGGTCTCACTAGGTAGTTCAGGCTGGCCTTGAACTCACAGCAATCCTCCTGCCTCAGCCTCCCAAGTGCTGCAATTACAGGTGTGCACCACCACATCTGGCTTCTCTTGTTGTTTTTAAGGTATCTCTTGAGTATACGGTCACCTGCATCAGCCCTGACTTCTGGTTCTGACCTCACATTGTCACCTCACTCTATCCTCACATTGGTCATTTCTGCTGATCATACTGTCAGTAGAATTTTTTATCTCCTGGATTTCTGTTTGGTATCTTTGTATGGACTTCAATTGTTTGCTAAACTGGTCATTCATCTTTTGTATCATTTTGTTTAACTCAGCTGGCTTTTTATTAATGTCTTCTGTAAACCGACAGCATTTTATTAAATCCATTATCTGGTTTGTTGTTGTTGTCTGTTTGGTTTGTTTTTTTTTTTTGAGACAGGGTCTCGCTGTGTAGTCTAGGCTGGCCTTGAAGTCACCATGTAGCCTAGACCAGCCTCAAATTCAGGACAATCCTCCTGCCTCAGCCTCACACGTGCTGGGATTACAGCATCCTCCACCACAGTCAGCTCCCATTATCTGTTCAGTTATATCATCTCCAAGCTCACTGAGCACCCTATTGATCTGCTTGTTTGGTTTTTTTGTTGTTTTTGTCTCCTCTTATATTTTCATATAGTTCGGTTATTTGGCTTTTTATTTCCTCCCTATTGACATCCCTTGGGTCGCTTTTAGGGGAGTTAGGAGGAGGACATTTTGTTGTCTTGTTTTTTCTCATTTCTGCAGCCTTTTTTTTTTTTTTTTTTTTGGTGCTGGGGATTGAACTCGGGTCCTTGTGCTTGCAAGGCAAGCACTTTAACCACTGAGCTAAATCCCCAGCCCCTTAGCCTTTTTTTTTTAATGTGTGTGTGTGCAGAGGTTGCAGGTCAGTTTTGTTGCTGACATGTAGATCTCTTTAGTTAATGTCTACTTTTCAGTGGCCACCTATAGGCCTGTGCCTTTGTCCCAAGATCCCAGTCCTCCCATTAATTTGGGGACGGGAGGGTCCAGTGTAATTGGCCCAGCACCCAGTGCTCTAGAAATGAAATGCAGTATTGTTGATGACACAAAGACAAACCAAATACTGCCATATAGTAAAAACCAATTAAGAGCAACAACTGTGCCACCCTGGAAATAGAAATAAAATCAGCAACAATAATAGAGTCAAAGACAAATGGATATTAGCATAAGAACCAATAAAAGCTACCAATGTATCAGCCTTAGCAATAGAAATCTTCATTATAATGCAGACACAAAGACAAACCAAATATTGATGTACAGTAAATACCTGTTAAATGCCACAAGTACACCACCATTAGTAATGAAAAAGAATTCAACAGTAATAGCATAGAGTCAACTAAATATCTAAACAGTACTTCCAAAAAATAGTAATACTACTAAAGATGGGAGTGTGGGAAAGAGGGAAGGTGAAAGAAATAAAATTTGGAAAATAAAGAAGAGTATGAGGAGGAGGAGAGAAAAGTTAGATAAAAGATCCTATTAAGGAGTAAAAAGAAATTAGTAGAATTAGATAAAAGTAGCAGAAGAGAATAAACAAGAAAAAGAAGAAAAAAAACAGGAAAACAAAGTAAAAACGAAGAAGAAAAAAAACCCAAACTGGGCCAGGTGTGCTGGTACACGCTGTAATCCCAGCACTCAGAAGGCTGAGGCAGAGGCCAGTCTGGACTACAGAGTGAGGTCAAGGCCAGCCTGGACTACATAGCAAGACCTTATCTCAAAAAACAAACAAAAGTCCCAAAGCCAATGAAAAAAAAAGAAATTAATCCAAAAATATTCCTCTGTGTTTTTGAACAAGTAGTTTCTTTCCAAGGTCTGCGGTATTGGAACCCACCAGATGCAGTATGGGGGAGGGAGAGCGAGTTACTGCTAAGGCCTGTTTTGTTTCTACACTCAGGTTTTTGTGAGTGAATGATGAGTCCTGCCCTGCCTGTCCTGCTGGGCACGGTTGACCACTAGTGTCCTCCCTAGGGCTGTAGCCACTCCAGCCACTCCCAGTTTCCCTGTCTGTGTACTGGAAGGCATGGCTTTCTCTGCTTAGTCTTAGGCCTCTGAGGTTGTTAGAGGCCCCGGCCCAAGGCCCCTCTGTCTGCATACCCCAAGCTGTAGCAACCACGTATCCTTGATCAGGTTGGTAGGTGGGAAAAGCAAACAGACTTCTGAGGTCCATGTTAGATGTAGATGGCAGGCAGTTTGCTGGACTTGATGCCAGCTCTTTCAGACCCAGGCCCCTGTGAAAGCTATACAGAACCATTCCGGCTTCTCAACTCAAATTAGGACCCCATTTTCTTCCCAGCCTGAGCGTCTATCTGGCCACATCCTCTCCACAACTGTCCTTTGTGGCTGTTTCCCACTCAGTCGTCATGGTTGTTTTCTAGTCGTTCTGTCAATGTTATACTGTTGACCCCTTCCTAAAAGGGCTTCTAATTAAATCACTCAAATATGATGGGCACCACGCTGGATTTCTCCTGCAACTGTAACCTGCCATGCTGAAGGAGTCACGTTGAGAGTAAAGCCCCGCACTGTTCCTACAGTTTACGGTAGCTGTGGGCTTCTCTCCGGGCTCGCGCCGCTGGCCCCGTCTGTTTCTCCCTGGCGCTGCCCCTGCCCAGGCTCACGGTGGAGACAGATCCTTCCCCAGGAGTGGAGGTTAGTGTCTGTGCTGTGCACCATCTCTCCAGCTTCTGTGTAGTTTCTAGTTTTCCTGTCAGCTTCCTCTTGAGTCCAGAAAGAAACAAGGACACCGCTGGTGGAGACGGGAGAAAGTGGATTTGGGTCCGCTCCTGAGGCAGAGTTGCCGTGACCCTTTGCAGGTGTCTTTAGAGAGCAGCCCAACCTTTATGAAACCTGACAGTGAGCTGGCATCCACACGAGCTCAATGCCTCTTGCCCTCCTCTCTCCCCCTCGCTCGCTCTCTCTCTCTCTGTCGTATAGGACATTTTATCAGCAGACTGAACCTTACTCCTTGGCACACTAGTTTCGTGTGCCGTAAGAATCTCCGCATGTGCAAGGTCTGTTTCTTTTAGCACTTTAGATATAAACCGTGAACTTCACTTTAGTAACAGCGCACAGTAAAAACATGGAATTGCAAAGAAAATAGGTGAATTCTAAATCAGATACATGCATGTCATTATAAGAGGGCATATTCAAGTCCTTTAAACTCCTTGAATTTAAATAAATTGTACATTTAAATAATATATACACCTATATATAAGTGTATTTGTAAAAAGTATGTACATTTACATATACATAATGAATTTATGCAAGAACTTTATAAATTTATGTATGTTGAGTATAAGATGTGTTATGTATACTACATATAACTTTATATAGTATATATTTTTTGCCTTATACTGTTAAAGTATTATTTTGGCAATGAAAAAGATTAGATTTTCATAAAATGCTTTTTTTATTTAAAAAAAGTTTCTTGCTATATGGCATAAAGCATAAATCTCAGTCTTATTTGAAAATTAAGGCACTAAAAATATATAACCTAAATTGACGTTACCCTTTTTGTAGAGACAAAAAATAAGAAAATAAAGTTGCTAAATGTGAGGGACTAATCTAAAAAATAGAAGTTTTACACCCGAGAACTAAATTCAAATTGCCAAAATTAGAGTGTGCTTGACAACAAACGTTCAGTTCTAGGCCGTGACATCTCTTTTAATTGGACTTCTAAAATTTCTAGGTTATTAACTAACCCATTCAGACATAAGAAGATAATCCGGATTTCTGAACATTTATTTTAGATATAAAATCCTTTAAAACAGTAAAATTTAATCTTTTAATCATCTCTCTAAGTTAGCAAGCTTGTATTTGTTTTGTGGTAAGACGAATGCCTACTATATAAGTATAAAAGGAAGAAGTACTGGAGAAAAGAAAGGAATAATATTAGGAAACCAGGCTGGGGACTTCGCCAGTGGTTAGAGCGCTTGCCTAGCAAGTGCAAGGCCCTGAATTCAATCCGCAGCACACACACACAAAAAAGAAACCAGGCAGAGCCAGGCGTGGTGGCGCACACCTGTGATCCCAGCACTCTGGGAGGCTGAGGCAGGGGGATTGCAAATTCAAGCCTAGCAAGAACAATTTAATGACTTAGAGAGACTCTGTCTCAAAAATAAAAACAGACACGAAAAGGCTGTGGATGTGGCTCAGTGTAAAGGCCCTGGGTTCAGTCTCCGGTACAGTACTGCAAAGTAGAAAGGCAGGTTGAAAGCTGCATAATCATTGTAATATTATGACATGATTAGTTAGATAGATAATTGATTGATTTTTATCCACAGTTCCTGGCTCATAGCTCTCTCCCAAGGCAGGCACAGAAACGAACCTTCCCTGGCCTTTCTGTTTCAGAGCTGGCTGTCGGGGCACCCTCTGACCTGCCTGCTCTGGCACTTAGTCAGGACACCTGGCAGGAAGGAGGCTGAGCTCAGAGTGACAGGCCCGCCAGGTCAGCACTGGATCTCGGGCTCTGTGCAGCTACACTGAGTGGCTGTCTGCGTTCAGTTCCGCTTCTGCAATGGAGTCTCCACACAAACCCAGAAAGGGCAGAGGGCCTGGCAGGTGGTGCCCAGAGAGCAGTGGAAACTCTGTGCCCTCCCCCAAACCGAGGCCCATGCATATCTTCATCTCTACCCTTCCTAAATCCTTCATAATAAACTGGGAAACATAACCCTTTTCCTGAGTTCTGTGAGTCACTGAATGCCAGGAGGCGGTGGTGGGAAGCCGGTGAGCAATCTGAGGTGGTGACTGGCATCTAAGTGACACAGGGGCAGTCTTGGGGACTGAACCCTCGGCCTGTGGGACCCGACGCTGTCTCCAGCTGGACAGTGTCGGAATCAGATTGAATTCCAGGATGCCTGGCTGGTGTCACCACAGAGGGAGACTCCCTTGCAGCTGGTGCCAGAAGCAACCTGTGTCTGTGTCATGAGAGGATAGCAGGAGAGACTGAGCTGGAGTCATCAGAGTAGAAGGCAGAGATAAAAGAAAAGTTAGCGACAAGAATAGTAAAGAGCCTGGGAGTGGAAGTCAGGTTACCGTCAGCTGAGAGCGAAGCAGGGGACCGTCTGCCGAGGAAGCATGGCGAGGGGCTGCTGTGGTAGCCGTCCCTAGGGGCAGAGTAGCAGAAATCCTGGTTTCGTTGTAAATGTCCATGGAGCTGCCACTCCTGCCGGCAGTGTCCGGGGCTCAGACCCCTTCCATCCTGCTGGGGCCTCTGTGCTCCTTGGTCAGAACGCAGTCATGTGCCTTACCTGACCACAAGGGAGGCCACAGAAGAGGGCTGGCCGTGGGCCCCAAAGAGCGATCAGGGTTTTGACTCACATTTAGCAGTCTGTCCCAAGGTGTCTTGAAAAGGAGTATAGCTCCCTGTTAGCAAGAAACTGAACAGGGAGGAATGGGAAATCACAATAACAGCACTCCTGATCTGATATTTCTACAGCTGGCATTTATCTTTCTTCCATTTCTTTCTTTCTTTTTCTGACCTGGGGATGGAGCCTAGGCCCTTGTGCACTGTAGGCAAGCCCCCTGCACCCTAGCTCTGTCCCATAGTGTCGCTTTTCTATGTGCTCTCGGTCCGTCATCTCCTATGCAGTAGTATTTCTGAACAACAACGTCGGGCAGTGCCTGGAGTCGTCTTTGGTTGTCACGCTGTTGTGAACAGCGGATGTAGAAGGCGAAGACGCTGCTGGGGCCCACAGTGCCCAGGACAAAGCATTATATGGGCCACAGTGTCAGCAGTGAGACGTTGAGAAACCAGGCTTTGAAGGAGAGAAAAAAAATTTTTAAGCAACAAACAGAAAGTGAATTAAGATGTGGCATAAGAGAGAGAATGTTTTGTGGAAGTACTAACATTATCTTCTAGATATCTAATGGAATAGAAAATGACAGTCTAAGGACAGTTCTTAATGTTTCAGGACAGAGTCCCCATGTCAAGTCAAACCTCCTCTCGGGAAGCCTGCGGAGCCTGTGGCGGGCAGTGACTGGCCCTCTCTTTGATTTCCAAGGGGACCCAGCCCAGCAAGGCGGAACCCTCATTTTGGGTCCAGGTGAGCCTCAAAGCCCAGGTTGAGCCAGACCGTGTCGCAAGTCCAGACACCCTGCTGTCCCCGTCAGGATGCCCTACTTTTGTAGGAGCATCTTTTGTCGTCAGAGGCCAGCCAGGTTCTCTATGGAGGGGAGCATTTCTGAATAGGGTCAAACCATCAAGCGCTTGCTTTCTGTCAGTAAAAGAATCTGTGTAGTTATGATGCCCGACAGAACCAGGAGGCTTGCACAGTGGGAAGCAAGTCGGTGCTGGGGCAGGACTTTCAGTAAGAATCACCGTAAGCCTTGTACTTTGAACAACTTACTGGTCATTTGGGGCCACACAAGAGTCCTGTGGTTCCACACTGCTCAGTGTTGCAAGCCAAATCCCAGCTGCAGTAAATATTGTAATATACGGTGATGCTTTAAGCCTAAATCACTATGTTTAAGCTAATTTCTCTTGATGATTGTTCCTCTTTAAAATGGTCCACTTTATGGACAGCATGGTGGTGCACACCTATAATCCCAGCACTGGGGAGGCTGAGGCAGGCTGGAGGATGGCTGCAAGTTTGAGGCCAACCTGGGCTATGTGGTAAGTTCAAAGCCAGCCTGAATTACACAGCAAGACCCTGTCTCAAAAAACAAACGCACAGAAAACTAAAAATAAATGAAATTCTCCTCATTAGTGAGCATAGGTTTTAAGAGTTATAAGATTACCATTTATTTTAATAACTTCTAGATTTTTTTTTGAGACAGGGTCTCACAGTGATCTTCCTGCCTCAGCCTCTCGAGCGCTGGGATAACAGCCATGTGCAACCACTCGCAGCTTCAATTCTAGATTTTTAAAAGGAAGGCTTCAGAGCCGGGGATTTAGCTCAGTGGTTAGAGTGCTTGCCTCGCAAGCATGAGGCCCTGAGTTCGATTCCCGGTACCAAAAAAAAAAAAAGGAAGGCTTCAGAGGGAAGATTTTGACTATTATGACTTTTTGGCTTTTTGCAGCTGGAAGGCTAAAGCTACCATCTTTCTTTCCCTCTCTCTCGTGACTTCACACCAGTTAATGTAAAAAAAAGTCCGTTGGACCTGGGGGTATATAGGTCAGTGGCAGAGCACATGCTTCCTGGCTTCAATCCCTTGTTACCAAAATAAATAAGCCCTGTTTAGTGAGACTGAGCCCATACATTTTCCCAGAACCTCATTGAGCCATGGCGAGCACAGAACTCGGGGTCTCACCTGTCCTAGGCAAGGACTCTGCCACTGAGCTGCACCCCCACCCCAGCACTGTCCTTTCAGGTGGTTAATTTTCATCCTCAGACCCAGAAATGGTTATTCTTCAAGCCTCTCCCCTTCCGCATGTCTGAATCACATGCCCATGCCTTCAGTGGTGTGAGAATAAAAGGCACTCGGGGTGCATCCTCTGTGTGCCACGCTGGTGGCACACTTTGTCCTGCCCTCTGGGAAGGAAGGTGGCTCTTCCAAGACAAGGAGCTTGCTGTGCTTAGCAAGCAAATCTCTGTTGTGTTTAAGCCAGTATTTCCTGTTGCCTTACTTGATAACATGCCACTCTGCAGTATTAAACCTGAGATCACTGGATCCGGCACAGAAGCATGATACAGGACATGTGCTACTTTATGTTTACGTTAAAATAACAAAGGTTCTGAGTACAAGAATCAAACTAAATGGAACCTGAGGGCTGGGAATTTAGCTCAGTGGTTAAAGTGCCTGCCTTGCAAACACAAGGGCCTGAGTTCGATCCCCAGCGCCAAAAAAAATAAATAAATAAAAATAAATAAATAAATAAATAAATAAATAAATAAATAAATGGAACCTGGACTGTGATTTCTGACTTATTTCAGCAGATAGAAGGATTGTGGACTTCTAAGTGTACGGTGACTGATTATCTTCATGTCTTAGTTGGAAACTCTTCTATGGTTATCAAACAGCCTGTTGAATCAGTATTGGGGAGTATATTTTGAAATGAGTGATGTGTTCCATTATTATATGTATTTAAGAAACAGATACGATTTTCTGGCTTGGTAGTTTTGTTAGTCCTGTACTCTGCCTGTCTGACAGGACATTTTATTTAATTATATTTAATACAATCTAACAGAAGCTTATAATTTAAGAACCTCTCCCCTTGACTCTCATAAAACATGAAGTATCACTTTTATTTAATTGTAATCCTTGTCATGCTCCATTGCCATAATTAAAAATTATTGCATTATAGAATGAACACAATGTACTGCAGGTAATTAATTTTTCCCTTTAGCCTAATTAAAAGGTGAAAAGCTTCTTTCATTCTAGTAAGCAATAAACCTCCTGAATGGTACTTAAAATGCAGACCTCAGCCTTTGATTGTTACTCTCTTCTAGGAAACAACATCCATTTCATACACCGCGACAGGAACAGGTTGGATCACAAACCCATAAACTCTGTGTTGCAGCTCGTCGGAGTTCAGCATGTGAACTTCACAAGCGGCCCCTCAGTTCTCCACGTGTGACTGAACACAGACTGTGTGCCTCGCACAGGGGCCGGGAACGGGGCCTGCAGTGCCAGGAGGGGCACACGGTGCTGCAGGGCGGGACTCGCTGGCTCCTCGCAGCCCTCAAGAGGTCTGAGGACTTAAAGGGGTCGGGTGCTAGTTGAATTGCAAGCTGAGAGGCATTAGTTACTGCAGCTGGGATGTATATTTAAAATTTTATCACTTTTACAGTTTATGCAAAATAAATATAAATATACAAAAGGAAACTTTTAAAGTCATCAAATTATGAATAACGTTAATGAAGGTCTTTTTGGCAGTTAAAATCTATAAATGGAAGCCAGGTGTGCTGGCGCAGGCCCGTAGTCCAGCTGCCTGGGGGCCGATTTGGGAACACCTCATGAGTTTGAGGCCTGCCTGGGCAACACAGATCCCATCTCAGAAAGAAAGAAAGAAATATGAACAATATACAGGAAAGGGAAAGAACAGAACACTGTTTAACTCAGTTTTTAGAAAGTATCTTGGGGCTGGGGATTTAGCTCAGTGGTTAGAGTGCTCGCCTCACAAGCACAAGGCCCTGAGTTCGATCCCCGGCACCACAAAAAAAGAAGAAAAGTAGGGGCTGGGGATTTGGCTCACGTGGTAGAGTGCTCGTCTAGTAAGCGCAAGGCCCCGAGTTCGATCCCCAGCACCAAAAAAAAAAAAAAAAAAGAAGAAAAGTATCTCAAATTCTGTAATCAATATAACCACCTTTTACACACACACACACACACACACACACACACCTATCATTAGGGGCAAAAAGGAAACAAACACACCAGAATGTATACCTCTGTACGATGAGGTCACAGGTGTCTTTGCTCTCTTAATTTTTATGTATTTCCCATTGTTCTCAAATGAGGGAGACTGATTGCTTTCAGCCAGGAAAAGTCTTTAAGCATCCAGGACAAGGACCTCCCCACACAGAACCTCTACAGAGGTGCAGATTGTGTAGAATCCCACATTTCATCCTGGTACAGCCAGTGACCAAAGCTCCTGGTCACCACATACCCGCTACCCATTTTCCCAGGAGTTTTTGGTGGGGAGAAGGGAATTTAGAAGAGAAATATTTGCTTTAGGGTTTGCCTTTGATGCAGTGCTGGGGATTGAATCCAGGCCCTCACACCTACTAGACAGGCATTCTACCACTGAGATTCGCTCCTCCCAGCTCCTGCATTGGATTTTTTGGGGGGAGGGGTGCTGGGGACTGCTTCAGATTTTTTAAATTACAAGCATGGTGGTACATGCTTGTAATCCCAGTACTTGGGAGGCTGAGGCAGGAGGATTGCACGTTTGAGCCCAAACTGGGCACCTTAGCCACTTGGTAAGACCCTGTGTCGAAATAAAAAATGGCTGGGGATGTAGCTCACTGCAAAGGCCCTGGGTTCAGTTGCTAATACCACAAAAGTCTAGCCAGGTCTGGGGATGTGGAGCAAGTGCACAAGGTCTGGGATCATCCCCAGCACTGCATTTAAAAAGAAAAGATGTTAGGGCCGGGGATGTAGTTCAGTTCAATGCAAGGCCCTAGGTTCAATTCCTGGTACCATAAAAGGAAAAAATAATTATAATCAGTGTGCTTTTAGAAAGAGAATTGGTGGGGGGGGTGGCTGCTGGGGATCAAACTCAGGGCCTTGCGCTTGCTAGGCAAGTGCTGTACCACTGAGCTAAATCCCCAACCCCTAGAAAGGGAATTTTAAACATTTCAATTCTCAAAGACTTTGGAACTTAAATTCACTATTCCTAGACAGCTTACTTCTCACCCCCAGATTGCTGTGATCTGGATGCTTATTGCCATCTTTTATTTTCTACATCTTAATATGCTTGTTGGAAAATGTCTGAAAAATTAAAAGTACAGGGGTTGGGGATTTAGCTCAGTGGTAGAGCATTTGCCTAGCAAGTGCAGGGCTCCAAGTTCAGTCCCCAGCAACCCCCTCCCCCAAATTTAAAAGTACAGCAAAATCAAAATTGGTAATTATTAGCAAGTATAATAATGTTTTGAACATATAATACTTTTATATAAAGCATATGAACTCACAAAAAATATATTTTATGTATCCAGATATTTTAATGTATCTTCATAGCTGTACACATGAACAGTCCTGTTTTTAATCAATAAACTTTCTCATAAAATCTAAACTATATTGTGTAATTTTTTAATAATAAAGACTGATGACTGAAATCCCTTTACTGTTTTAGACTTAAAACTCCTGAATTACAAGGATATGCAAAAACGTATGTCTATATAAATTAAATCTGTATTATACTTTTCTAAGGTAAATATTCTCTTTTCTTTTTCTTTTTTTTTTTTTAAACAGTCTTGTTCTATAGTTCAGGCTGGCCTTGAACTCACTATGTAGTCCAGGCTGGCCTCAAATTCTCCTGCTTCAGCCTCCCAAGTGCTGGGATTAAAGGCATGTACACCCAGTTTAAAAAATCTCTGTGTGGCTTCAGGGAAGTACAGTTACATAAGTACGGTGCAGTGGTAAGTTGCCTACACAAACAAATGTGCTTCATGTAAAATTACCAGCCAGGTGTGGCAGCATGTGCCTGTATTCTCACCTATTCCAGGGGCTGAGGCAGAAGGATCGCCCAGCTCAGGAGTTCAAAACCAGTCTATATATGTGAGGTAGAAGAATAACACTGGGCTGGGAACGTAGTGATTCGACTGCTTGCCTTGCAAGTACAAGGCCCTGAGTTTGAGCCCCAGCACCAAAAACAATAACATTATCTGAGCTGGGCATGGTGGCACACACCGGTAATCCCAGCACTCGAGAGGCTGAGGCTGGAGGATCACTGATTTTGAGCCCCCAGCCTGGGCTACACAGTGAGACCCTGTCTCAAAAAACAACAAGAAGAATAACATCATCTGACATTGTATGGCACTTACTGTTTGCCAGGCACTACCCAAGTGCTTTATATACATTGACTGTAGAACACCTTTACCATCGTCATCACCCTGCCTCAGAGAAGAAACGTCTTTTTTCAAGGTGACCTAAGGAGAAAATAAGGCAGTTCTACCAGGGTCAAAAACAAGCAGATATGAGCCTACAGACCATGTTGAAGCCAGATGCCCTGAGGACCAGGAATTCATCCCAGGAACAGGACACCGTATCAAGGTCACTCGAAACACACCACAGGGAGTTAAAACTGAGATGCAGCCAGGCACTGTGGTACACACTTAAGAGCCCAGACAGAGGGAGGCTGAGGCAGGAGGATCTTGAATTCAAAATCCCCGGTGCTGGGATCCCTTGCCTCAGGCCGACATCAGGTTTAGCCCATCCTATTGAAAACCTGCTTGAGTTCTCATGAGTCCATATGCAGGGCTTTGGGAACTGTTCTGTCCCATGTGTTTGGGATCTTGTAATTAACAGGTCCCACCTACCTGCCCAGCTAGTTTTGCCACACCCTAGTCTCCTGCCTTGGTACCGGGGAGCAGGCCACGAAATACAACCTAAACTCATCTCTGAGATCCAAGATTTCGAGGGCTCCAGCCACATGCACAGTCAGATCAATCTATAAGGTGAGCCCAGGGAGGAGCTTCATCGTAAGTATTCCCCAGTGAGCTGCCATGGAAACAATGAAATGCAAATGCAAATTTAGTTTAGAAAATCACAGTGGGCTCTCACCTAAGGCAGGAACATCACTGAAGCCCCGGAGGCCAGCCTGGGCAAGAGATTGTAGACAGCGGAGTGAAGAAGAGTCCAAGCCTGGAGGTTAGTTTAGTGGCAGAGAGCCTGCGTGCACGGACCAGAAAAGAAAGATGTTCAGATTTTTGTTTCAGGGACTCAGGCTGTAACTTAGTACTAGAGCACAAGGAACTGTGTCCCCATCCCAATGCCAGGAAAAAACAAAACAAAACAAAAC
>PVJO010025047.1:0-23334 GCA_004026905.1 Hystrix cristata | reverse complement strand
GCCAAGGGAGGAAATTTTGGCATAAAATCGGAAGGAAAAGAATCGGTTTCCTGTGAGACTTCAGGATATTGTAAACCCTGGTTCTTCTTCCTTTTGGGGCCCAGCACAGAGATGAGAAGGAATTCCCCACACTGCTATGGAACCTGCTAGGCCTTGGAACTCAGAAATAACTGGAGAAGACTATGTGGTAAGACTAAAGGGGGAGGGGCATGGAGTTCCCACAAGAGCAGGTAGAGTTAAATGATATCATTCTAGGGTCATCTATCGTCTTAGGGCATCCTTTGTACCCACAGGATAATGAGGCTACCAGTGGACCAAGATGGAGGAGAAGAGAAACTCCGTCCTGCAGGCTGCTGTCGGGAGCCACCCACTGTGCTTTAGAGGCCCAGGGTGCTGGGTGATGTGATGCTGTTGAACTGGTTTAAACTAGCTGACTCCCGTAGGCCACCGTGAGGGCGAAGATAGAAGGAGATGCTGGGGTGAGATAGCATCCTCTCCTGGAAAGTGTCAGTGAATACTCTTAAGGGGGTGAGCCTTGATAATACGACTTCCTTCTTGAAGCAATACATATTTCTTGAATAAATGCCATGGATATGCAAAGAGCAAAAAAGTAATTATTATTAGAACATATGTACAATGCCTCACATTTTAAGCAGTTCCATTAAATAGATTAACTTGGTTGTTCCCTAACATTATTATCCTGTTTTACATGGGATACAACTAACTGAGCAGCAGAAATGTTAAGAATTTGTAACGTAAGGTCACACGGGTAAGAAGTATTGGGGTTGGAACTAAAATCCAAGTTTTCTGGCCCAAATTCAAAGGTTTTGTGCTATTATTTGCTGTATAATAACAGAGGACCACACCCAGTGAATAAATAAAATAAAGAAAAAGAGCCCTGGAAGCAGAGTCAGGGAAACTATAATCAGAATACTGGTTCTATCACCCATGTGTATTGTCTTGCTCAGATTCAGCCTCTTTACCTGTAAAACAGAGGACTTTAGACCAGAGAATAGCTTCTCATCAGCAGAAGATCATACTATTGAAGGCCCTGGTGGTCCTCAGCATTAGGTCACTGTCTTCATCCATTCAGTCTGCTATCATCAAATACCATAAAGCAGGTAACTTATGAATAACACGTTCCCTTCTCACAGTTCTGGGGATGGATCGAGCTCCTAACAGATTCAGTGTCTTTTGAGGGCTTGACTTTTGTTTCATAAAAGGTAACTTCTCACCATGTTCTCACAAGGCAGATGGTTCACAGGGGTCTCTCTTAGACCTCTTTCATAATCCATTCTTTAGGGCTCCATCCTCACGGCATAATTACCTCTTGAAGACTCCAAATCGTAATACCACCACCTTGGGGGTTAGGATTTTAACACAGGAATTGCGGGGAGAGGGCACAAACTTTCAGACCATGGCGTTATCCATAGTGAATCTGCTTAGGAAAAGTATGTGGTCATAGTAACCTGTCTGCAGAGGGCTGGGACATTTTAATCTGCTACCCAGAACAGTGGATTGAAAACTTTATCTCCAACATGCAGTCCAAAGTGAAATTTACATCTGAATCCAATATACACCTAAATACACAGTTCAAACAAGTTTCACAAATTTGTAGCCTTTTCACTTTTTACATGGATAACCTGTGATGTATTTGGATATTTTCTACTCTGTTTTGCTTAGGAGATGTTGGTTGCAACCCACCAATTTGATTTCATGATCCATGAATGGTTTAAGGCACACAGCTTAAAAATCTGGAAATTGAGTGGTAGCGATGAGACAAAGGCTGGAAAGAAAGGAGATCCCAGAAGCCAGATGAGGCCAAATGGGAGATGTGGCATAATACAACCAGGAGGGTGTGCGGCTGTGTGTGTGACTTGGTGTCCTCCGTAATGTGCTCCCACTCCTGCATGTTGTCTAACATCTCATCAAGCCACTTTCTCCTCGTCATGTAGCCATCTTTTAAAGTAGAATATTTGAAAGATATCTTAACCATCCTAGCTTGGTTATCAGTGACTTGATTTATCAGCCCAGAAGTTTCTTGAGGAGCACTCAGTATGTCCACAGTGGGCTGCTCTGTGTAAAATGATGGGATATGATATTCTAAGGGGGTGTCATGTGACAAAGTCAGGGTCTCACCAGGGCAAGGTTGATTTGGTCCATTGATGGCATCCCCTTGATGACAAGCCAAGCCTTAGCTGACAGAATCAGACACTGGATTGCACAGCTATTTGGTCTTGGGCCTTACCACACAAGGCCTCTTTAAACATTACCTGCAAATGGTCTCCTTCATACAGTTACATACTCGGCTACATGGGCGTGATCAGATGTTCATCACACACCTTTAAGCATGCATCCCATTCTTCAACCACACTGCTTAAAGTGCACCAGAACTAATATTTTTGTAGGTCCTATAGTTATATTGTCACTAGCACAATAATATCACATTGCATTTTTATGTTTAAAGTATCAATTGGTTTAAGAGAAAACACTTAAAATACCCTACTGCTTTTATAACTGTCCTTCAACATTTATTTGTTCAGTTGTGGGGTTTTTTGTTGTTGTTATTGTTGTTGTTGTTTACTTTTTGTTTTTGATTCTGGGTATCAAACCCAGGGCCTTTGGTTTTAACAAGCACTTGCCCTACCATTGAGCTACCCACCAGGTGTTCAAATTTTAATATTCCCAGAACCTCAAAAAAATAGTGATGGCCTGAATCTTTCTCAGCTCTGAGAGGCCCTGCCCCCAGGAAGACCATATTTCTTGGTAACATTTTTCTAGGAAGACTCACAGGCGTGAAAAGAGAACACTCTTTTTTCAAAGTGACTGAAATGTTTGCACCTCCAGTTCTGTCCAGAGGACCAGCCCCCACAGCAGAACCAGGAAGCTAATTTAACATTTGAGTTTGTTCTCAGTGGTCAACAAGGAAAGCACCACATGATTATCTCGAGGGTTGCTTCCCACAGGTTGAGATGAGGTTTAACAAGGTTCTGCTCCATCACAGAAGTTCCTGTCCGGAAACCTGAAAGCCCCAGTCCCCACGTACTGTGCCCCCCACTCTACATTCTGCTGGACAGTTAAGCAAAGATGGTCTTTTTCTTTGTGCGCAACCTATTCTTTGCTTTAGACATTAAACCCCAGTTGAGTATCTATTCCAGACATGGAAAACAGATTTTTTTCCTGTCACAGGTGGATGTATGGACTTGTTTAATTTCATTTTCAGAAAGAAAACTTACTCCTGAGCTGCTATAGCTTGATAAGTGTCCCTCCAAAGTCTGTGTGAGGAGGGCTTGGTTGTCAGCCTGTGGTGCTACTGGGTGGTGGAGTCTTTAAGGGGCGGGGCCTAGTGGGAGGAAGTGACGGCACTAGGGGCATGTCTTTGAAAGGGACGTCAGGGCCTGGTGCTTCCTGTCTCTGTCTCTCTTCGCTTCCAGGCTGGATGTGGTGAGCGGCTTCCTGTGGCTCACACTCCCACTGTGAGGTACGGCCTTGCCACAGGACTGTATGTGGCTGGACCAACTAACCATGGATGGAACCCATCAAACTATGAGTCGAAGTCAAGCTTTCCTCTTATTGAGTTGATTTATCACAGGTATTTGTTAGAATAATGGAAAGCTAACACACAAGTCCCAGAAGGAACGTTCATCCAGGCTCCACACGCTCCCAACACAACATGGTACAAAATAAACCCCATGCCTGACCTTGAGGAATTTACCAAACTAAAATGGAAGCTTAAAAGAGAAAATCTGCTCTATATGCATAAACTCTATAGAGAGTGCTAGGGTGGAGAGAGCCATGGATTCGACTGGGGCCCAGGGGTAGGGCGACAATCTTAGCAGACCTCGTGCTACATGGAATCAGATGGTCCTAGGTTCAAATTTGACTGTATGGCCTTGGGCAAATTCCTTTACCCTTCCAGTCTCCTTATCTGTTTTCTTGTCCATAGAATGGGCTCGATAAGATCTAGTTAGCAGTGGTGTGAGGATCAGGGCTCAACTGTACAAAGTACCCTTCAGGCAGTTAGTGTTCAATAAACCATTTTCCCTATTACATTCTCAACCCAGAACATCTGTTCTGTAGCCAAGCAGTTGCACTGATCTAAAAATGCAAATCTGCCCTATTAGGAGCTTCTCGTGTGCCCAAAGATGATTTCCACGAATTGTCTAACGCAAGGCCTTGGGTGATGTAGGCCCTGCATCCCCGCCCTGTCTACTTCCTCTCTCCTCACTGCTCCCTCTACAGCGGGCCATGTGCTCGCTGCCCTTTCTCGACTAATTTCGTCCTTACCTCAGGGCCACTGCTCCTTTGATTTCTTGGAGTTAGTGGTTCCCCACTAATCAGGGTTCAGCTTAACTATCATGGTATCGGTGGTCTTTCCTAACTATGTGTTGTCCTACTCGTTCTCCTTTATCTCATTATCCTGCTTATTTTCTATAACATTAGCATCTGGGTCTGTGTGTGTGTGTGTGTGTGTGTGTGTGTGTGTGTGTGGTTTTATTTTCTTATTTTTTGTTTATTGTCTGTCCCACCTCCTCAGGAATGTAAATTCCCCACAGGTCGATATTTTGTCTCTGTTCTTCAGATTCCCCCAAAACCAAGATAGAGCCTGGCATACATCAGGTACTCGACAAATATCTTTTGAAGGTGCATGTTTGCCATTATTACCATTAGTGTGTGGTGACTGGAATTCATCTGACAATCCCTGGGATAATGTATGAACCTCAAACTGGAAGAAGAAACTGGTTCCATGCCTGAAATACAAAGCTCAGAAGCATGAGGGCAAGTTCAGGCATCAGAGGAAGGAGGGTATGGGCCCTGCAGGACATCATTTAATGCAGTAGAAAGAGCTCCAGGTTTGGAGGTAAGTGGTCTGAATTCCAGACTTAATTTTGTCATAAGCACCCCTGTCCTTAACTTCTCCGACTTTAGTTTCTTGTACATACAGTTTTAAGAAGGTTGAACCAACAAGCCTTAAATGTTCCCTCACTCCTCTTTTGGTCCCAAACACTTCAGGAGCCCGGATTATAGCAGACGCAGCCAAGTCTAAGAATCAGCACACATACCAGTCCTGCCCAGAAATGACATCAGGAAACCCTAGTCGCAAAGACATGAATCTCTTAAGGGCCAGACCTCAAGTTCCTGAGGGACAGAGTTTTGCCAACAAGCACAAGAGGGGCCTGAAAAGGCTGACAAGACCAGGGCCAGGAGTGAGTGGGCTGAGGCTTTCAGGGTCCCCCTAAAGCCCAAGACCCCAAGGTGTGTCAGCTGCAAGCTCCATTGACTTGCTTACGTCACCCTCCCTGGGCCCTGGAATTGGGGCTTGTGCCCACGTTGCCAAGGGTCTCAGCCTCTGCCAGCCAAAGGCCCGGGCCCAGGCCCAAACCTATCTCCAGCTCCAGCTTCCGTTCCAGACAGACCCAGACTTCCACAGGTGTCCAGGCCCCCTTGAAGCTCCACAGTAAATATCCCTGTCTGTCTATGGGAGGACAGACGGACTGGTGTCACTCCCGGGCTGCCACCTGGATGGGGCTGGTGTTCTCTGGTGTTTTTTATACAGATAAATTTGAGGCAGGGAAATTCGGTTGTGAAATTCTGTGCTTTTAGGTGGGATCACCTCTGGGGAAGCCCTGAAGCAAGCGTGTGAGATGTTACAGGACAGCTGCCGAGAAGGGACTGACAAGCGAGCCGCTCTCCAGGGAAGAATGCCTCAATCGTGTCACCCACCCACTCCACAGCCAGACCTTCCCCAGCCACCTCACTTCCGGAGCAGGGCCTGAGATGCAGTGCTGACTGACTGACTGAAGGCATGTCCCGTGGAACCAGCAGAGATTGGGAACTGACAGTTTGGTGACTCAGGAGAAAGGACCACTGAGTCACCCAAGCCACTTCCTGTCTTGTTCACGTCCTCCGAGTTAAGTTCCAAGAGAGTGTTTTTGAGACTCGGAAATGGTACCCTGAGCACAGTACTTTGAAATGCTGAACTAAAAAAGTAGCCTCAAGGTCTCTCTGAGCTTCCCAGCACCCCCTTTCTCATGACCCTCTTTCTCTCCCTGAGAGCAGGAAGGGTCTCTCCCCAAGGTGCTCTTATCTCCCTGAAGACCAGATCCACCAAACCGGAGCGCAGCTGCTTCCAACCCTTTCACGGAAATGTCACTAAGCGAGGCAGATTAGACTCGTATCACAGAGGAAGAGACTGAAAATCAAACACCACACCCAGGACCCAGAGGACCTTTGTCCCAGACTCCGTTCCCAAGGCTCATTCATTTCCTCCAACAATCATTGACTCCCCTCTGAAGCTGCCTGCAAGCCCCCTACCCCCAACTTCCCCCTGTCTTTTGGAAAAGACTATTTAAGTCTCACCTATCTGGTCCCTTCTTTGAGTTTTTGTGTTTTGAACGGCTTTTGTGCATAGACACGCCCATAAGCTTGTTATGGTTATTCTCCGTTACTCTATTGTCATCTTAGTTTCACTGACTATAATCTTCAGACCTTTGAAGGAAAGGCCCAAACTTCCTTACAGTGGGAAGGTGGCAGAGTTTAAGCTCTCGCGGGTCTGACAGAGCAGGATGACAGGTGTGTGTCACAAGGAGGTGCCTTAGAGTCAACGCAGGGCTGGAGGTGAAACCATCACTGAACCTGTTCTCTGCAGTAACCCGCTCACACAGCCCTATTCCTTTCTAAGAGCAGTGACACCCCGTTCTAGAACATCAACTACACAAGAGGTTGTATCAGCTGTTTATTTATGCATAACAAGCCACCACAGAGTGCATTAAGCCACAACCATTTTATTTTCTCCCAATTGGGTAGGTCAGCAATTTTCTGTGGGTCAGCTGAGCGACTCTCCTGTGGTCACATGAGGGTCACTCACGTAACTGCGCTCATCCGGCGATGTGACTGGGGTTGGGTGGTCCAAGATGGCCTCGCTCGTGTGTCTGGTGGTTGGTGGCAGCTGTTGGCTGACGCGCTCTCCCCGCATGACCTTTCGCCCTCATGGAGGCCAGTTCAGACTTGATCTCAGGCCCCAGCATCATTCCAAGAGCTGCAGTGTTAAGACGCAGGACTCCTTAACGCTTAGACTGAAACAGACTGTCACTTCTGCCCTCTCCTGTCAATCAAAGCAGTCACAGCAGCTCACCCAGATTCAGAAGGAAGGAAACAGATTTTACCTCTTGATAGGAGAAAAGGCAAAACTGTGTAGCAAAAGGAGAAAACACGCAGTGATGGCAGAAAACGTGGCCGTCTTTGCAATATTCTGCGGAGGCTGTGAGATTCATGCGGTCTTCCATTCTACAAAAAAGACAAAAACAAAAACAAAAAACAAAAAACACAACACCGAAATATACACAGGTGCAGTGCCTTGGTCACATTCACAGAGATTTGGGGCCCACCTTTTCAGAATGGGAACTCAGTTTCCCACCTTTCAGTCTCCTGTTTCCCGACCTTCAATACTTCTACCCTGCAGGCTTCTCTTCTTTATCTGACCCTAGTGACAGAGGCAATCTTTTAAACCACACCACTTCTCCGGCTTCCTCTTCCGGGTTAGCTGACTGACACAGTTATGGACTGAAGAACAGAACCCAGGACCCCTGTTTCTGAGGATGCAGCCACCTTCGTTCTATGACTCTCTTTAACAGGAGAGGAGACTCTGCTTATCGTCTGCTCCTTTGGAAACCCACCAGGCCACAGCGAGACTGGACAGCCTGAACTCATCTGCTGAGTTCTGTGACAGCCATTTCACCAAGTATAGCTTTGTGGTTGTGGGTTTTTAAGGCAATGTGTCTCTAGCATATCTTGGAAGAGTTGTAAACAAATCTGTTAGACATAATACCACTCCACAGAATTGGCTCATCAGCACGGCTTCTGAAAGTGAAGGGTAGAGGGTCTAACTTCATATTTATTGTGCTCAAACTACATCCAGGTACTGGACACATTTACAGGTACTAGCTTAATTGATCCTCTTTGCAACGATGTTGATAATTACGATCCCCATTCCTAAAACTGTTCTCTCAAACATCATTTTTGTGTCCAATGGCCAAATCTGAGATCTTTTTTTTTTTTCCCACAAGCTTCAACCTTTTTATCTCTCTGTATAATCTGAAAACACTTACTTCCTTATTGGTTCACACACTCATTCTCTCGGGTGGTAAGGCCTGGTCTAGGTGCAGCGGACATAGCAACAAAGAAACTAGAAACATTTCTTGTCCTGCTGCACTTTTCTGTGGAGGGGTCAACAGGCACTGCCGTGGTAAGCCCGCAGGGTGGGAACAGTAAGGAGGGAGCTGGGCAGGCCCTCTGAAAACGTTAGTCTCTCTTCCCTTGGTCTGTGGCAGTTGAAATTTTCCAGATTCTAGTTCCTGTTTCTCTGACCACTTGCATGCTGATTCCTTTCCTCCTTCCACCCTTTAAATCCCAGCATTGCCCACAGATCTGTCCTCAGAGCTCAGTTTCTTTCCTCTGTGCTTGCCCCCCAGATCTGCCCACCGCCTTGGCTCCCCTAGGATGTGATTCTTGTCCTCCTTCCTTCTGGCAAGATGTGATTGACCTGGGCAGTCTCCAGGGCTCCATAGCTTTGACACCTGCTGAGGAGTCCCAAACTTGCCATCCAGCTCACACTTCCGGTTCCTTAAAGAATGCTGTCATCAACACATGCGGCCCACACTTGGGCCATTCACTCCTCTTGCCTGATAGTTTCAGTTGTGACTTTATTTATCTGGCCTTTTCAGCTTGCTTCGATCCTCTTTGCCTTCGGGGCACAGTGACACCCTGCTCTTCTGGAAAGTCCACCCCACACTCTTCAAGGGAAATCAGTACTCTCCACCTCCAAACTCTTCTGCATATTTCCTCCTGGCTTCTCTCAGACTTATTACTTTATATACTAATGAAATCCTGTGGTAGGCTTCTCTGCCAGACTGCTCCAAGGGCGGGGACCAAGTGCTCATCTTTACCTCCCAGTGTGTTGCACAACAGTCAATGCCCAGGTTTATTGCTTGTTGGACTTGTGTTAGCCAACTTTCTGTCATTATCACAAAAATGCCTGAGATACCAAACTTATACAACGAGAAGGCTTATTTGAGCTCAAAGTATTGAAGGCTCCAGTCCACAATCAGTTGGCTTCTTTGCTTTTGGGCCTGTGACGAGGCAGCAGATCATGATGGGGACATCTTCTTGTTATCCGGTAGGTTCCGATATTCCTGGGTTCTTCCCCTCCTCCAGCAAAGAATTGAATGAGGGGGACAAAAAGTAGTTCTAAAATTATTTTAAATTATAGAGAAAAGAAGAAAAGGAAAGTTGAGCATAACAATAGAAATAGCAAAACGTGCACCAGGCCTAAAAGGCACAGTGGGGGTTACCACAAAAAAGGCATGATAGTGGTGGTGCTGGGTACACAGACACTGTCTTCCACAGGAGGGAAAAGGGAGAGCTCCTTCCCTGGTGGGCTGTAGAAAAGAAAAGGGGCTTGCTTCCAGTGTTGCTTCTATTTATCCACGTGAGAGGGGTGATGCTTGAAATTGGTGCCTCAGGCTGAGGTCAGGTCCAGGCCACTCCCCCCGGGGCTGAAGTGGGATCCAAGCCACTCCTCCAGGTCAGGTTCCCTTGCCAGCCAGCCTTAGCCACGCCTTACCTCATTGTAGCAGAGCAAAACAGCTCCCCTCATGACTAGGATGCCAAAGAGAGGGAGAGGAAGGGGTTGAGGTCCACAGTCACCTTGGAAAGCATACCCCCACCGGCTAAAGACCACCCACTGGGTCCCGCCTCTTAAAGGTTCCACTGACTCCCAGTTAGTGCCAGCCTGGGGACAAGCCTTTGACACGTGGGCCTTTGAATTACTGAAATTTTCTCAATTCTCCCATCAAAAGCAGTATGTTTTCACCGGATTGCAACATTTCTTTTAGAATTGCCTCTGTCACAAGCCTGTAGACAAAGAATCCCTTTTTAAGCAGAGCTATCTCTCCCACATTTTGTTCTTTATCCACCAATATCCCCTGTAGCAATCAGATGATGGAAATGCTTGTAGTCTGGAGTCAGTCAATTAATTACCTTGGCCCACTGCTGGAAAGAGAGCCGTCTCTTCATTCACTCATTCATTCATTCATTCATTCATATATGTATTGAACAAGTACTGAGTGCCTTCTTTGTAATAAGTATTTACTCAAGGCAAAGTCCCTGTCCTGCAGGAATTTAGATTCTAGTGAAGGACATGGAAAATAAGCAAACAAATAAATAAATACCAAGAAAACATCAAACTGAATAACAGCTGTGAAAGGAATAAGCAGGCTGATGAGCTGGAATGTGACCAGGAGGGTGGTCATTGGACAGAGAACGGTTCAGGGTTGGTCTCCCTGGGGAGGCAACGCTGGATCTGAGACCCTAGTGACAGAAGGAACCGGGCACAAGAAAGTCAAGAAGAGACTCTAGGACAAGGTGGGCACATGTAAGGCGCCATAGGAGTATAGAGTACATCAAGCGGAATGAATGAGTGAGACAAGATGCCCTAAGGAAGTAAGCAGGGACCAGGTTGGAGGGTCTTGCTGGCATGTGGGGACTTTTAATTCTATTAAAAACCCAGCAGGGGTCCATTGAAGGCGGTCTATTATGCAGAGGCAAGGCATGATCAGACTGATTTTGTATGAGTAGCTCTCCATAAAGACTGCGGGGAGGATGAACAGGAGCAGAACAGTGGGATAAAAGATGTTTCAAACAGTCCTGGCCAGTGTGTTGGGGCTCAGGGTGGGGTGCTGGCTGGAGAGAGGAGGGAAGAGCCGGCTCTCACTGCTGCCAGAGGCATCAGACCAGCTGGCAGAGTCCTTACGGGTGCCACTGCACGGCTGGTGGCCATGAAAAACCCAGATGCCACCAGTGAGACAGCGTCCAATGTCCCTCTGTCTCTCGGTGCCTCCTTGTCGCTTTTCTTCTGGCTCAGCTCCACAAGAAGGAGCCCCTGGTCTGGGCCAGCCTTCCGGAGCCCTGAGGGGAGCGGCTGGGCACAGGGAGGGCTGCAGTGTTTGGCAGGAGTGGCCACCGGCATTAGGCTCTGACCAGCGGCCCGAGCTGTGGGTTCCCACTGCACTTCTGTGGGCCTGGCGTCGCTGCTTCTCCTCAGAGCACCTCAGACTGCCGGGGGAGACACACTTATTGTGGAGTGAACTAGACAATGGAGCTGAAAGGTGCCCTGTGGCCTCTGACTACAGCCTCCTTTTGCCACCTATCACCACGCCTGGACCTTCTGCCCAGTTAACCTTCTCCTTGCTCCCCTGGTTGGCCATTCTCCTTCCTCCTGGGGACTTGTGGTGCCCTCCTCCATCCCCTCTTAAATCAGCTCCTTCTAGAGGAGTCCCTGAGGGCCTCCTGCCCATCTATGTTATGTGCCCTGATTAAATGCATTCAGAGCACTGAGGACTTTTCCTTCATAGGACTCACTGTGATCAGAGTCACACACTTACCCAGCACAGTAAAAATGTTAGCACTACAACTCAGATTTTTAAAAAGATAGTTGAAACTTTTTATTTTTGTAACTGGATTCATCTGCTTCCACTCCTTCTGATAGTGGGATGGGGAGGGAGGAAGAAACTTAAACTCATTTTTGAAAGGTAACAGCCTCTTCCGGTTTAAAACAATCGGTTTCCCCCCAAATAATCAGCTAACTCAAAGTTGCTTCCTTCCTTCGACAGTGTGCTTTCTCTTTCATCCTCGTCCTCCAAATAGGTGTGTCTGCAGGGAGGGAACCCTGGCTAAAGGATCAGGGTCCCCCAGGGTACTGGGCAGGGCTCAAGTGGGCTCTACGGAGAATGACTTTCCCCATCTGCATGTCACCACTGATACTGGCCTTGCCCAGTCTCCTCCCCTCCCACCCACCACACATGCAGCCCAGCCCCTGCTGGCCTCAGAAACCCCCAGGACCACCTCGAGCCACCATTGCATCTACTCCTGGGGTTGCTCCAGTACTTGGCTGAGGGGTCAACCCTGAGCTTGTGCAGTCTCCTCTCCTGGCTCATCAGCTTGCGGTCTGCCTTCTCAGCTGTCTTGGGAGGATGGATGTCAAGGGAGAACTTCTTTGTCCCCTACAGGTCACACAGCAGCCAAGAGGAAATGGAGGATGGTCTCAGGCTCCTCTCAGTGGAAACAAACCTGCCGCCATTTTGACTCTGGTCTGGCTGCCCCCTTGGTTTGTGGCATTCCCTAAAAGAGAATTTCTTTTAAGTTCCAGGCAGAAAGCAGGGCTCAGCCTCCATTGAGCTGACTTTCCCCGTGTCTTCTGGACTATTTGACATCCCCGTTCTGATGTTTGCTGAGGGTAGAGAGCTGGTAAGCAAAGATGCTCTTCTGACACCTTGGCCTTTCTCCCTCTCTGTCACCCTTCTGTCAGTTTACAGACTAAGGTCAGCTATGGTCTCTGTTGCGTGAAGTCAGGATCCAGGTTTGCCAAAACACACACACATGTTTGCACACTCACGTACTCACGCATCTTCTCTCCCCTCCCCTGCCTTTTAAGATTGACCCCCAAAAGCTGAGTGGTGACCTCTCTTCCCTACCTGGCATCCACCCACTCTGAACCCACCCATTCAGTGGGCAAGGACTAATGGTTGTCAGGAAACAAAAAACACCTCAGCTGAATTTTTTTAAAAGTAATTTCCTATTAAGCATTTTGTATGACCCTTTGCTTAAAGTCTGTATTTCTTTTGCTCAGCACTTTAGATTTTGTGACACATGTATTTTGTGTGATAATTTCAGTGAATTGTTTCCCTTTATGGTAATTGTAAAATGTCAAAAGTGTCAGGGACCATTTAGTTCAATTCCTTGATTTTCCTTTTAGGAGGAGTCTGCTATGGTTTCAATATGTTCCTCCAAGTTTGTGTGTTAGAGATTTTGGTCCCCGATTCAATAGTGCTGAGAAGTCGGACCTTTAAGAAGTGATAGGATTGAGAGGGCTCTGATATGGTAGTAGATCAGTGCCATTGTCCCAGGAATGGGTTACTTATTGCAGGAGTGAGTTCCTGATAAAAGAATAAGTCAGTCCCTCTTCCTCCCTCCCCCCCCCTCTGTCTCTGCCTCTCTCTCTGTCTCTCGTCTCTCTCTCTTGATGCCAGCACCTTGAAATTGGGCTTCCCAGCTTGCAGGACTGTGAAAAATAAATGTCAATTGCTTATACATTACCCCAGTACAGAATTCTGTTACACTAGGGTAAAATGGACTAAGGCAGAACCCAGAGCCTCAAGTGCTTCAATTTACTGTTCAGAGTCACCCAGTAACCACAGGTGTGGATCTTACACCTCAAATCATTCTATCCCTGATTTTTATTACTGTTTTCCAATTTACCCAATATGTGAAATGCTCTTTGTATGGGATTTCATTTGTCTGTGTCTCCTAAACTGAAATTATATGCTTCTATAGAAAACTAGTTACCTCAATAGATTGGTTTACTGAGATACATACTAGTCTCCCTTCTCTTTTTCTTCATCTGCCAGATACAAGATACAGAGATATGCCAATTTTAAGAATGAAGATACCCTGATTTTTATGATTGCAAACCTATATATTCTCATTATAATACAAAACAGTGAAGAAACCTGTTTTCCTAACATTTAACACAGTGCCAGTAAGCACTGAATTGTTGATGAATGAATATTGACAAAGGAAAATTTTTAAAAAAGCATATGCAATTGTACTATCCAGAAATACCTATAATCTATACTTCAGCATATACACTTTCCATTTGCACACATATATACAGATAATTCCTTAAAGGATAGAATTATGTATTTATTATTCTTTTTTTAGATTTCTTTAACAAACACATCAAAACATCCAAATAAGTAGTGGCCCTTTCAAGGAGCTCACCTTGGAAGGCTGTGTTCTTATTTCAACGATTTATTGTTGAACATATGCTTAAAGAATCGCCTTCTGATATCGTTGCTAATTATTTTCTCAGTATGAACAAATATTCATTCTTTGATGGATTTTATTTTGTAAGAGGAATATTGTTTGGACAATGGTGGTAAAAGTAGGTG
This sequence comes from Hystrix cristata, assembly GCA_004026905.1. Lineage (NCBI taxonomy): Eukaryota > Metazoa > Chordata > Mammalia > Rodentia > Hystricidae > Hystrix > Hystrix cristata. The sequence continues at coordinate 9,328 of PVJO010025047.1, read as the reverse complement.
TTACTACTTTGGATCAAAAACAAGATGTGAATATAAAACAATATAAAAGTTTCTCTGAAGGGCCCATGGCTTTGAAGATTAGCTCCTCCAAGGGGTCCCCGCAGGGGCATCGTGGGGAAATGCAGGTCCTCCAAAGGGGTACTGGGGAGGCCACGGTGCATCTGACTCCAAAACTCCCACTAGATGTGGCTTAAGGTCAATTGTACTGGCTGATGTCAGATTATGTGTAATATTGGACTTTTACAGGAAAGTATTTACAATTGTAAGGAATTTTCTTTTGTAATCAGATTGTTTTGTTTCCAAGTCTAAATTTTAGGTTTTACATTTGTGCTGTGATCAAGAATTGCCAGCTCCAGTTTTTGCAACTTTCTCCAGCAGTTGCTTTGAGATTATTCATAGTTGCTTTATTTCTTCTCTTCTTGTTTTCCTTTAGTCTGGTACTCAGAACAATTCACCAGACAAGTGAGCCTCTCCTGGACTCTGGATGTTCCTCCTCCTTCTCTTCTACCTTTAGAGGTTGCTGCTCCTCTTCCTCCTCCTCCTCCTCATCTTCTCCTCTTTCTCTCCTCCTTTTCCTCCTCCTACTTCTTCCTTCTCCTCCTTCACCACCTCTTCCTTCCTCCCCCTTCCCCTCCTCTTCCTGCACCCCTTCTTCTCCTCCCTCTCCCCAACCCTCTCTTCCTCCTTCCCCAGGCAACTGAACCCCCCGAGCTACATCCCCAGCCATTTTTATATTTTTTACTTTGAGAAATTGTCTTACCAAGTTTCCCAGACTGGGCTTCAACTTGCAGTCCTCCTGCCTCACTCCCAGGGTGCACGTATGGTCACGGTAACAAAGATGACTGTTCATCTTCACTTAAGAATGACAATTAGAGTTATGACTGGTTCAGACCAAGGTCCCTACACCTCTATTTCTGATCCTAAACACATCCTCTTTTTAGAAGGAGTGTAGCTGAGGAAGGGGCCAGAAAGGTGACAGAAATGAGTGAAGAGGGCAGGATATAAGAAAAACAACAACAAAACCTGATGCTAAATGGCGAATGACTGCCTGCCGTGGTGCTGGAAGGCAAAAGAGGATGGAGCGGACTGGAGTTGGTCAGAGAACCCCGCTGTGGGGAGGCACAGGCTCATTATTATTAGAACTCCTGACTGCTTACTGTGACAAGCTGGAAATCTGGAGCTTTACGTTACTCCTCTTGATTTTTAAATGTCAGCAAATAATTCAAACATACCAGAAAGGCAGAGAAGCTTCAGGGTTAATAGGTAGTTCTCTGGAGCCACAGTGGTTGGTTCAAATTCTGCCTCTCTCTCTTTTTTTTTTTTTTAACTGGGGATTGAATCTAGGGCCTCCTCACTAAATTGTACACCCAGCCTTTAAAACTTTTTTTTTTTTAATTTTGAGACAAGTGCTGGGCTTGAACTTGAAATCCTCCTGTCTCAGCCTCTCAGAGTGCAGAATTATAGGCCTGAGTCACTACACCCAGCTTGCTTCAGCCATTTATTAATGAATTGTGCCACTTAGGGCTAGTTAGTCAATGTTTATGGCTGTTATCTAAATGTCCTCTAAGAGCCTCAGGCACTCGTTCGCCAGGTTTTTGGAAGGGGGCTGGATTGTGGGGTGGAGTGCTACAGCTGACTTGCTAGGAGGAGGTGGGGCCCGGTTACATTACAGGAACGCTGGGAAAGCTGACCAGGAAGTACACCTCTCCCTCCCCCGCACTCCTCCCTTTCTCTGCTTCCTGGCTGCCATGACATAAGCAGCCCTCCTCCACCCAGCCCCTCCGCCATGACTTCCTGTGTTCATAGCTGCCAACCGTGGACTAAAAACATGAACCAATATAAACTTCTCCTCCCTTAAATTGTAGGTGACAGGTATTGTGCCCCATGAGGAGAAGGTGACTAAGACTCCAGATACGGAAAAGCAGCCCGATCGTCTTTAGCATGCAACCCAAAGCCTGGCACCTTGCGTAAGTGAATGAGGACTTGAATGACCGGGAGGATGAAAGCAACACTTGTTGAATACACATGTGTCGCATGAATGAGCTCTTTGCCTGCAGTTTTCTGAAACTCAGGTCTCCCTCACCACAGCAGAGCTCTCCGAATCCATCTTAAACAGCACTTTAAACTGGTTTCGGAGCTCAAAGTCACCCTCTTAGCTGTACCTGGGCTTTTGTACAACACACTTCCATCACCCGTCTGTGGCAGCCAGCACAAAAGCTTTCTGTTGTAACACACCCGGAGAACAAGCTATATTTTGCTTTACATACTTAAGCGAAGAATGGGTCCCTGGTTGAACATAATGGAAGTCATTTGTTCTGGAAAAAGCAATTCAGAAAAAGATATCCCCTCAAAAGCTAGAGCAGTCCACTCACAACTCTCTCCTTGACGGGCTGTGAAAGCTACTTGGGCTTAAGAGCTATTTTGAGGAGGGAGAAGGTGCTTTCATTTCGCATAATGGCAGCATCCAGGAAGTCTGTCTAATAGCTGTAACTGTGTGCTTCTGGAGTGTGTGACTGGCCCCATCTGGGAAGTAACGATGCTCCTTTTAGTGCCTGACAGCCCCCATTAGAGCTGGTTTGGAAGTGGCTTCTGTTCTTCTTACCAGGAATTCTGAGGCTCTCCATCAACAGGACAGGTGGAGAGAAACCCCTCACATTCCAGGCACTGCCCTTAAGAAATTCTCATCCTTGAATTCTCACTCCAAGAACAGGGATCACAGTTTTTTGTCCCCCATCTTTGCAGTTCCCCAAACGGTATCCTTAATGTAAAAGAAGGAGGCCCGGGTTGGGGGGAGTGTCACCCAATGCAGTCTCTTTTTTCTCATCTTGGCCCTTTTTTCTTTCAGATTTGGTGACGGAATTCATTCGTTCTTCCTGTTGGTCGTGGTTTTTCTAACACCAGGATGGGGGCAGAGTGCCTCGCACAACTTCTGAGCCCTGGAGGGGAGCAGAAGACGGGGCGGGGAGGGCAATTCCAACCCTCGCTAGTTACCTGGGGGAGCGGTGGGGTACAACTCTGCTGCATCCCCTTTGGAGGAGATTCTCAAAGCGCATCTTGGGCCCAAACGAGCGAGCCAGAATAAAGCCTTGCTTTATGACGGGAAGAGGCCAGTTTGTCCCTTGCGCTCTGTTCCCACTCTCCTGATAGAGACCCGCCCTCTGCCACATGGGACTTCAGGGAAGCTCATACCCTCCCCAGAAGCGACCAATGGAAAAGACAGAACAAGCTCTGGCCGGGCCAGGATGCAGCCTCTGGAAACAGGTTGTTTTTGTCTCCATTGCCATAGAAAACACATCCTCTTGACTTAGTAAAGAGGGAAACAGCATCGTCACAGCCGCTCGAGGTTACCAAGGTGAACGGAATCCAAGATTAAAATCTGCCAGCCCGGGATGCGTGGAAGCGTGGAAGGCCCGGAGAGGAAATCTAGTTTGCTATTGGTAAATTTTTTTTGGACGCTGTTTACGTTTGAACTTTTCTCTGTTTTCCTGTCGAAACTTCCGTCCCCTCTTCCTGAGTCCCCACAAAGGCTTGGACAATGCAGTCCCGGCACTGCTGCTGGACACGGGCAGGGCCCCACCTTCCTCCTTCCTGCGGGGATATCCTCTCCTATAGAAGAGGTAAGAATGCAGGGTTCGTGTGAAAATGTTATTATATTCCTTATCTCAGTCATTTCGGGCTTTGCCGTTTGGCGACAGTAAGTCCGCCTGGCCACATTCACAATAGAGGTGGTCCCGGTTCCTAGTTTTGGCTTGTGCTGTTTTCTCAGCTGAGGAGGGCAAACGGCAGTTTAAATGCCGCTTGTTTTCCAGGATCTTATCAAGAGTTCATGTCTAAGGCCAGAAAGAGAAGGGAGGGCTCCGTTTTTTTCTCTTTCCTCATTGTTTCCAACTGAATTGGCAGGAAATGGGAGTCCTCCACCTGTCCCTCTCAGGACCAAAATTGATTCGATTCCATTTTTCAGATGTATCCGCTACCACCAGAAGTTGGGGACATTTCCGCTCACCCCAAAACGAACATGTCCTGCCTTTGCACAAAGGACATCCTTCAGAACTGGAAACAAATCCACCTTGGATGGAGACCCGGAGGATTAGGACTGTTGTGCATCACCCCACAGAACCTGGGGTGGCTTTATCTTCACATTCATCTCTTTATTAAGTGCCTTTTGGCACTGGACCTTGACCATCTCCAACAAGTGTGTGTGAATGTGTATGAGTGAGTGAGTGAGAGAGAGAGAGAGTGTGTGTGTGTGTCACCATCAATGGCTTAGATATTCAGGCAATTGGAATCTGGGTTTTCTATAAATCAGAGTAGTTTCTCATTCACAGCTGCCTGAGAGCACAGGTTTGAGGTGAATGTAAGTAAGATCTAGACAGAAGCCAGGTACATTCAGCACGAACCCTGGTGTGCTTGGGATCACCCCAGTATTTTCCACTTAACCCAGTTCAGCCAATTCAGTTCGCTTGGACAAGAGTCAGGGTCTGCATAGATGGCCTCATTTCATACAAAAGAGGTTCCAGATGATTATACTTCGAGGGAATCCATTGTTTTTCTGCCTACAGATTAAGCCTCAGCATTGGAATTGTGTAAACCACAGTGTTCCATAAATAGAAGAACCTTCCTCTTCAAAGTTAATACTTCATCTTTGAGCTCAGAACCTTGGAAATTACTACATAGAGTACTGGCACAATCCATTTCTCTCTACCCTCAAGAGCACGAAAAGCAGAACAAGCAAATGGATTCCACTCTGGAGGAATCCTGGTTTTCCTAGGCTGTCTCGCCCTTCACCCTGAGCCCTGCCTGGGCCCAGAGCAGCTGCGCCCACCCCGTCTTGGGTTGGAACCTCAGCCGCTCACACCCTCTGCTCATCCTGGTGACTGTGCACTTCTGCTGGGAGAGAATGTCTGCGGGGTGGAAGACGCTCTCCAGCCTCCCTCTTCCTTGTGGGTCCCCAAGGTCTCTGGAGTGCCCAGTGCTTCAGATCTCTCTGCAACTCTACCCCCTTAGCTGTGCGTGATGAGAGGCGCCTTCAGCCCTGTGATCGCCCCTGCACACTCGGCTGACATTCCACACACAGAAGTCCCGAATGAACCTGCAGAGAGCCGCCAGGATAGCATCCCCACCCCAGCAAGACAACTGACTGACTCCGCGGCAGCCCTGCTCAGGGGTTAGGTCAGGGGCAGGAAGCCACTTAACATCCTTGCATTGTGTCAGCCAATGCTTTCCTCCAACCCTGAAAGATTCTTTCTCTCCTCGGCGGCTCCCCATGTCCCTCCCCTCTTTGCAGCACTGTGCTGACTGGCTCTGAGAAAGGATTTACAACAGAAAACACGCCTGGGAAATGACTTTCCCTAACTTTTAAATTTCAAATTTAAGTCCATCAGGAAAGTGGAAAAGACAAAAAAGACAAAACATTTGGCAGGAATGTCATAAGTAAGAACAAACGTCCTTACCAGCCACGTCCTTTGAGCTTCAAGAATCAGGGAGAGTCAACAGGAAAGAAAAATTGATGACAGATAAGACCTGAAAGGGTCCCAGGGCAGATTCAGCGTCCACAGACCACCCATGATCCATTCGTAAGCCCGCACATCACCCATGCCCACCTCGTGCCCTCACCGCCCATGCCCACACATCACACCAAGCCACAATATTGCCTTGTCCTCTGGCATCTGGTGAGGACTTCCTAGGACAGCTGTTGACATTTTCCTCACTGAGGATTTAGCAAGAATGAAAACTATCTGTTCCCCCAGGCTTGGCTATGTCACAGTTGGACTTACTCACATGGGGTCAACTAAAGTGCAATATGTCATGGTGCTTCTAGGTCCCCATGATGAAGGTGGTGCACTTGGGCACCTGGCAAGGTAATGCCATGAAGGGAAAGTCCCTTGTGTCCACAATTGAAGACTGAATGGAACCTATTCAAGAATTCCCCCAAACAACAGAAGCCCCACCCACCTTCAAGCCCTCCTGATTGTATGATTCTTTGGCTTCCTACAGGGGGCCACATGGCTCGTCCATGTGGAAGCACTTTGGGCTATTTCCCATAGGCCTGTTCCAGTGGTCCATTTAGGAGAGCCTATCTCGTGTTGCCTTCCTAGCATGTGCCCTAACCTTGACCTTGACCTTCATCTGGGATGCTTACCTGATTTTCCAGATTCTTATGCCTGTCACCATAAAACTCTGACGTCCTTAGCTCCTGGGTCAAGGTTTGTAACAGCCATCATCTCTCCTTCTTCATGGAGTGGCACTCCCAACGTCCCAGCCTGCTTCCTCTTCATATGCACATGAATCCCACAGCCAGAGGGCCCCGACCTGCCAGGAACTCTCAAACTGCACCTCTTTCTTGTCTGTGGTGGAGCGGATTACATGCAAAACACAGTCCTTGAGGCCACAGCACATGTACCAGAAGGAGGAAGTTCTGTCTGGGTTAAGTCAAGGTATTGTATCATAGGTCAAGTAGCCCTTATCCAAAATGCTCGGGACCAGAAATGTTTTGGATTTTGGAACTTTTCAGATTTTGTGACCCAAACACAAAATTCATTTATGTTTTATATACTGTTATGGTTTGTATCTAAAATGTGCCCCAAAAGCCTCACGTGATTGAACCGTGGGAGCACTATACTCACTGGGGGCGCAGTCCACCTACGAGTTCGTAGCTGACTTGTTATTGGAAGGTGGGCCCTGACTGGAAGCAGGTCACTGGTTGTGTGACCTGGAAGGCTGTGTTCTTGCCCCCAGCTCCTCCCGGGACCTCTCTCTCTGCTTCCTGTCTGCCATGGGTTGAGCAGCTTTCCTCCACCCGGGCCCTTCCACCAGGCCATTTCTGCCTTGGAGCTGACCGTGAACTAAAACCGTGAGCCACAATAAACCTCTATTCCCTGAAGTTGTGGGTGTTGGATATTTTGACCCACTGATGGGAAAGTGACTCATACTCCTCCTATACAGGGATCCTGAAGGTAATGCAATACAAGATTTTCAGTGATTTTGTATTTGAAGCCAACTTGTATCCACTGAGCCATTAGAGAGCAAAGGTGTCTATGGTTCTTGGCCTTTACCCTCACTTTTGTGGCCACTGATACGTAATCCTTTTCTTATATTTATTACCAAGTTTTATTACCCGTCCCATGGAGTCAGGTATGGAATTTTCCAACATGGTGTCACATTGACACCCACAAAATTTAGAACTTTGGAACATTTTGGATTTTGGATTTAGGGATAGGGATGCTCCTCTCAAAGTAGAACCAGGTTAGGCTAATGATGGGCTGCGATTCTTCTCATCCACACTGAGTCTTTTCTTGCTTTCTTTCCTCCCACGTGGCTGGCATGGCTAGACCATCCTGGGGAGAGCCTGGCCCTCCTTCTTCCCAAAAGAAGGGTAGTGGGTAGTGATTCCAGCCCGCAAGAAAAGGCTTCTCCTACAATCCAGGGGTAGGATCCAGTCCAGGGGCTTGTTCCGCAGGAATGTGAACTGAGCTTTTACCAGAGAAGGAAGGGTCCAGGGATGCCAGATCTCCCTCCAGTGCTAAGGTTCTCTGATCTTGTCTGCTCTCAAAAAATGAAAATGGAGGGCTGGGGATTTAGCTCAGTGGTTAAAGTGCTTGCCTTGCAAGCACAAGGACCCAAGTTCGATCCCCAGCACCAAAAAAAAAAAAAAAAAAAAAAAAAAAGGAAAACATCTTCTGGCTTATCTTACATCCTCAGCATATTGTTAATTTTCATCTTTGCACTTTCCCCTGGCCCTTCTCTGCTTCACAGGGGCCTTGGGAGGTTTAATTAATGTTTATAAAGTGTTCTACAGGCCACAGATGAAAGTTGTTAAAGAAGTGCAAAAATGGTCATCATCATGGCTCCTAATTTGATGAGAAATTCTATGTGGCCTAAAGTGAGTATCAATTTATATTTAAAGGCCTGGGAATGTTAGTGTGTGTTTCAAAGGTTGCTGTTACCTGGAGGAAAGAAAGGCACCATGAAGGGAAATTTCTTTATGGTGAAATTGCAAACATATTCAAAGTTAAAGCAAAAAAAAAAAAAAAACACAAACATCAAAGGAGGATGAGTGACAATGGAAGCAGATTGGTTAGCAGAAACAAAACAGGCCCTTGACCAGGTGGCAGCCTGACTGATTTTCATGTCAAGTGTTCAAATCAAGCCTATTAAAGGAACCGCTTGGCCCATGAACTTACACTGTGGTGCCCTTTCTCTGGATTGAATCCTGGCTAAAATTAATGGAGCATGAGTTAGGGCTGGGAAATTTTTATTAGAATACAGAGGTTTTTTGAATGGTAAATTAGGGTAGCTGGGAGTTATAGATTGGGAGGGAGAATGTTCTATTCTAGAACATTACTTCTACCAACTGCCCTAGCAATTGTATCCATCTTTGGAGTCTTACTGCCTGGCTACTAATCCTGAGTAAACTGGGGGCAAGTTGTTTAAACTTTGTGTGTCTCCATGTCTTCATTTGTCAAAGCTAAATAGTGAAAATGCCTGCCTTACAGGCTTAATGTGAGGACAAATGAGCCCATATGTAGAAAGCACTGGCATATACAAAGCACTACTAAAGGGTTCACTATCATTCCTCTTATGGTGATCATTGTGTCCTTGTATTCCACCTTTGGAAACTTTTTGAATTTGGAACCTATTAAAGTCTGAACAAACTGCACATAAGTCCCCAGGAAGGTGTAGGGGACTCGGGAAAAAAAAATAGAGAAGGGGAAGGAGAGAGGTGCTGATGTGAAAATATTTTTGGACAGGTTTTCATCTATTCCAAAAGTTTCTTTGTGCTCCTCCATCTCACTCCGCCCAATTGGGAACCATTACCAGAATCAGATCTGACCCACTGAACCTGGCGATCTCTGAGCCTGTTCAACCCCTTATCTTTAGCCCAGCATTTTCAGTTGACTTTGGCTGTGGTGACATCATTTGACCCTTCTCTACGTGTTGTCATGAGAGTTTCTGAGAAGCAAGATTTGAGATTGCAAAGGAGATGGCCAGTAGTACTGTTTGCCAATTATTTTCAGCCCTCTTCCCATGATGAGATTGCTCTTCTGGTTCTCTTTGGGGATGGAGGGGTCAAATGGCTAGTTCTGGATAAGGAGCAGTATGCAGTGAAGCATGTACAGTAAAAGATGTGATTCATTCTATGGTCTGCTGCAAGATCCCAGAAACTTAGCTTTGCAACTCAGTCTCAGATTTTACTTTCTGACCCGTAACTTTGGTACTGATCTTCTCAAATTAGACTAGGTTCTTGTTATGGTTTAGATGGAAAATGTGCCCCTAAATTCTCATGCACTCCGAGGCAGGTCTTTTGGCAGGTGATTGGATTGTAAGGGCA
>PVJO010025046.1:0-23317 GCA_004026905.1 Hystrix cristata | reverse complement strand
GCGAGCGTCGCCAGCCCGCCCGCTCCTTCTCTCCTCTGCCCGGTCTCCGCTGCCTTACTCCTGCGTGGAGTCTGCCCATTGACGCCGAGATCCTGAGACGCCGAGCTGTGATCCGGAGGCGCTGCGGTCCTGAGACGCTGCGATCCTGAGACGCCGAGCTGTGATCCGGAGGCGCTGCGGTCCTGAGACGCTGCGATCCTGAGACGCCGAGCTGTGGTCCCGAGACGCCGCAGACACTGAGCCGTGATCCTGAGCAGCTGCGGTCCTGAGCCGCTGGGCTGTGATTCTGAGCAGCTGCGCCCGGGTGGCAGGTCTGGGCTGCAAACCTAATTGAGCTGTTTCAACCTAATCGAGCTGTTTCAACCCAATTGAGTTGCGTTAACCTAACGGTGGGCCTAGTAGACCTGGTCTGCTAGGCCGATCGCTTTGTCTCGGTGTCCGCCCGGGCGGCAGACCTGGGCTGTGAACGTAATTGAGCTGTGTGCCGTAATAAACCTGGGCTGGCATCTAACACTAATATGTCAATGTCAGTCAAGTCTCCTCAGGCATTCTGTCTGGGATTGAGATCAGAGCCTCTTGGCTCTTAATTCATCCTCTGTCAAATGTGTTATTTGTCAGGGTGGGTCACGGTCTGTGCTAGACCACATGGTGCTCCTTGGAGACATGGGAACAGTTTTTCCTTTAGTGCTCCTCCTTTAACAGGATGTAGCCCGCAGTCACTGGCTGACTCTTGTTTGTCCTCAGGGGTCTAACGACCTCCTTGCCCAGGAGGTTGTGTGACTCACCGAGATTGTAGGATTTTGTACCAAGGCCCCCTCATGTCCTGGGTCCTTGTTGACCTTGGAGGGCCAGGGCCAAAATATGGGCAGTCCTCTTAGCTCAGTTACCTTTTTGTTTTGGTCTCCCAAACCTTAGTTGTTGAACATCCAGCAAGCGAAGATAGGTTACATTTGGCGGTATAGTGGGAGCAGTTAATTTTATGACTTTGTCTAGATACTTAGCTTCCCAGACGAGGTCCCCCTTAGCTGTGTGATGGAGCAAGGGCCAATGGTCACTTTCATTACTTGCAGCAGGTGGTCAGGTCTCTGGTTAGAGATATTCTCTAGAGGCTTTATCTACAGGTCCTATGTACACATCAGGCATTCTCCATTTAGGTGGGTATATAGCTTTAAGTGATATTCAGACATCTTCTCTTATCAAGTTCTTGGCTGACAGATCAATTAATGTTACATCTAGAGGTGGATTGTAAGCTGCTGCCCTGTAAGAAAATGCAGCTTCTGGCGATTGTGAACCCAGCTGCAGTAAGGAATTAAAGAACTGAGTTTAAGCTAAGAGAAGGTGATTTATTTAAAGATGATGAAAAAGGGGGAAAAGAGAGATGATAGATAGCTACTCAATGAGTAGGGAGCATTCAAGAGTGAAATACTCCTAAAAAATTTCAGTAACAACATATTCATGATGTTAAATAAAAAAAACCGAGAAGGATAAAAAGCTATCTATAAATTATGATCTCATATATCAAAATTATGCAGAAAAAAACACAAAAGTAGTATTTTTGGACTATAGAATTATGAATGATTTTTCTTTATGTTTTTGATATTTTCTTAGCCTTTTATCTCGGATAACTTACTTTCACAATCACAAAAGAAGGTTACAGAGGTAAGATGATAGAAAAAAGCAGTCTGAATTAGGGAAGAATTAATAATTTTTTTGTTGAAAAAGACATATTTAAGATATTACCTTGATTTTGTTAAGCGTATATTATCTCATGTGTTTTAAAATTAATTGTAACTTGCTTGGCTTTATGTATAAATAAATTGAAAACTCCTAGAAGGAATGAGAATCAAGGAAGTAGATATGACATTTTAGCATGGTGTTCTCGAAAGTGTCTCTGGGTGCCTTTAGGTCTGTCTGTAGTACTCATACATTCATTCATTTCTTTGCACATCTACTCACTGAATATTGAACCGCTTATTATGCATAGGTGCTGTGCCAGACATGAGGCATGTAAGAGTTAAGAAATGATGGCTCCTATCTTCAGGATCACACAGTATGATGGAAAGACAAACAATGATTATGCTGGAGCACCATGAGGTGTACATGAGGTTATGTGGAAAGAGCTGTTGGGGCATAAACGCCAGGGTGACTCATGGATAATCAAGGAACTTGGCCAAACATTACCATAAGTAGATTTCAGATTATGAATTCTAGTGAGTAAACTGAGATTAAATCCTGACATACTTGGTGAATACATGGTGGAGTAATTATTGCTAAAGCAGAGTTGGAGAAACATCAGAGAAAAAGAAGGTGACATAGTTTTCACTTTGAAGATTGAATTTAGATTCATTTTATATTTTCTTTTATTTTCTCTAAGGAGTTTAGAGTAATCAGTGACCCTGTTTTTTCTAGAATTTTTTTTTTTTTTTTTTTTTTTTTTTTTGTGGTGCCAGGAATCAAATTCAGGCCCTTGTGCTTGCAAGGCAAGCACTCTAATCACTGAGCTAAATCCCCAGTCCACGACCCTGTTTTTTCAAACAGATTTGAGGGACCCAGATAATAAAGATTTTTGGGTTTGTGAATTGCTCGAATAAAATCCAAATTGACCCTAGAAAAACAGGATGCAAATGCTATCAAATGTTAATGAAAAAAATACAGAAACCAGCACTGAGGGAAAATAGAATGATTTCTTCTCATTTTAAATGAGCAGGATGTATATTTTTAAAAAACATTAACTGGAGAGTACTAGAAAAAAGAATAGGGGAAAATAAATATTCTTTGTAAAATTTAAGATAAGGGGATAAGACTAAGTTGTCAAGGATTATTTTAGGATACTGTTAAATGAAAGAAAAAATCTAATTGATGAGAAATTTTACAATACTATTTGAATTGAAGGGGAATGTGGGTAGAAACAAAAAGAGCTAGGAGGATGAATTCTACTTCACGTGTAGAATCCTCAAGACGTTCTCTGAGGACTTGGCCAAAGACTTAGCCTTTCCTATGATGCTTTGAGGTGGAAGTTGGCTATTTGCATGAAAGTGCAAGGACATAGAGTTTTTCGACCTCGTCTTCTTGCTAGCTTATTAGGATTTTGATTTCCACGTGTTCAAAATGGAGCTCATTAATTTTCTATCTAGAACTAATTTTTCTCTCGACTTACCTATTACAAAGAATTATAAGGCTAATTTTCTAGTTGCCTAGATGCCAAACTGTTGTCTTTTCTACTTTCCACAGTAAATTGTTAGCTTCATATCCGGGTTCCCTTTGTGTGACCCATCTTGCCTTCCTTCATTTCTGAGGTCCCTGCCTGCATCTTGGTCTCTGTTTCTTCCTGCTTGGGCTCACAGGGCCCCCTGATGCCTCTCACACATCTGCGTGGCGAGTGGCACTCATCTGCTGAAGGCCAGAGCTGATCCTCCTGTTCCACTCTGCTCAAACTCTGCCGGTGCCTCATTACTGCAGCATAGAGTTAGGTGCTCAAGGCTGCCGTCATTTCCTGACAGCTGACTTGCCCACGTTTATTTCTCATTACTCCCTTGTAGATTTCTTAAATTCTAATAAAATTGGACTTTTCATTTCACCCTGATACAGTCTATGCCTTCCATCTTCTTACTGTGACATTTGCATTCACTGTTTTGGAATAACTTCCCTTTCCCTCTGTCCCACCTGCCTCTGGGAAGAGAGATTTTGTTGGAACTTTTTTCTTTGCTGAGCTCCCAGCCTAGTTTGTATTTTTATGCTACTTTCTTTGCTCTATCGTCTATTATAGGAACATAGAAGTGTTTTTATTGTTATACTACATTATTAGCCTTTTCCAGAACAGAAATTTGTATGTTACTCATCTTTATGGACCTTTATATCATATTAAGCACTAAGTAAACATTCATTAAATTGAATGAACTCTAATAAACATTTGTAACAAAGCAAAATACTATTTACAAAATATAATACAAAATTTGAGATGTGTCAGTTTCTAGTGAAACTACTATACAACAAAATAAAAATTATCCTCTAGTATTTTCTCCAAGCCCCATATGTTAAGATCAAGTAAATGATAAATATCATTACTGAAAATAAAATTGCATTCTCTTCATGATTCAGCTTGGGGAAGTCTGAATTATTTTCTTGCAAGAAGTCACATTAAATAAACAGCACATGTTAAACAAAACCAGCTGTTGCTCATTCACAAGGGTTAAGGTTAAAGCAAAGAAGACATTGTGTCTAGGCAGGCGATGCGATCAGCTCCCTTCTGATATTATGAGAACAGGTTAAAGCGCTTTCTAGGGCTGGGGCTACCGCTCAGCGGTAAAGGATTTGCCTAGCACGGGGGCACCCCCGGGTTCCACCTCCAGTACTGAGAAAATAGATAAACGAAAGTAAAACACATTTCTTTCTAGTAAATAAAGTCGATGCGTCTCTTGTTTTAATACAAAAACTAATTTTCAGTGAATTCACACATACTAAAATTATTTAATCACTGTTTTATATTCGATCTGTGGTAAAACAGCTCAATATGCTAAAGCTTTTACAATGTGTTTTCCCCCTTTGAAAATAACTAGAATGTTCCATGTGAGCGTTGTTAAATTCAAGCACTAAAACCACTTAGTCTTCTTCGGGCTAAAATGCTTGGAGTGGAGTCTAAGCATGGGAAAGAGGTCCATTACCCTCAATTTTGAGTTACAGAAAACAAGTACGGCTCTAGGAATTGGTCGATTTTGCTGGCAACCGGGAGCTCTGGAAAATGATTTAGGCGTGTAATTACGTTGTTTTCATCCATTCTGTGAGGCGAAGGTAATTACTAAGCCCATTGCCATTCTTGTGTTACCCATTAAGTGAATTAGAAATACATTTCTCCCGTTACGCTTTTCCTCATTCTCTTTGCCTCAAAAGCCAGCGGGCACCTTCCTCGGCCCCTTCTGGGGCGCCTCTGGCTCTGCCCGCCGCGCACTCTGGCCCCAGGCCGGCTTCGCGCAGCCCCCAGGCGGGCACCCGGTGCACGCTACAGGCGCAGAGCCGCGATTGCTCTCGGTCCTCTTGGCTCCTGGCACGCTCGCTTACTCCCTTTTTTTCTTCCTTAGCTCGCATCTGCCTTAGGGAGCCTGCTAACCGAAGTTAATGGATACATGAGATAATAATTTATTCATTTCTACTGAATGGTGCTGAATATCTTGTCCGAACACAATCTCTGGTAATTTGTTTCTTCTCTCTCTCTCGAAAGCACGTGGGCTGCAGCTGACGGAGAAACAGTCCTCAGCAGTTCTCTTTGCCGGGCTACCACGCGGCCAGCGGCCCTGACTCCGGGCAGACTCCAGCCTGCCGGCTCCGGACGGCCTCGAGGCCCCTCGGCTGGGCGCTTGGGGCTGTCGCGCAGCCAGGGCACCGACTCGCTCTTCAAATAGCCGTGGTAATTCCGTCCAAGTAAAATTTTAACTACTCACAATGAATGCAATCATTTTATGTCGCCAACATGGACAAAAAACCAGTAACAATAATAATGAAAATGGGGAAAGGGGATCTAGAGAGAGAGGAAGGGAGGTGGGTGGGGAGGGGAAGGGGAATAAAAAGAAGGTGTGTTAAGTCCATGTACCTGCTTCCAAAGTGGAGGTAAACATCATGTACTGCAAACATGTACTAATACAACCTAAAAAATTAACCACTGCATCACACTGTGATTTGGAAGAATTACGAGCATAGCGTCATTTTTCTATACAGAGGATAGAAAGGCTTCTCAGGTCAGAAGCAGTTTCTCAGTATTGAAATTGAAGATCTCCTGGGACATGCTTGTTTGTGTTTAGAGAATTTCGTCCCCCTCTGTCAATCATCTCAGAGTTGTTTTGTTATAACATTTCTTTAATAGTATAAGATTTTCCTTTCCATCTTGACTTGTGATTGCAAATTATTATTAAAATCAGGCATTGTCGAGTTTGAATAGCTGAAAAGAAAAAAAGTAACACAAATGACTTGGGCAGGGAGTCTCACCAAGGACTTAAATAGTTTTGGAATGGAAGACAGCAGGACTGTTAAATTTAAACAACCTGCTGTGCAAATGTCGAAAAACAATGATCAGACCTTTAAAATTTGAAGAATCAAGACCAAAGGTTTAAAATAAATTCCATTTTCTCTCCTACACAAACATAATCCTCCACGTAATGTGTGCTCCTCTTGTAATTCCGTGAGTTACCTATGTGCACTTGCCTTTACTAATTTTTTTTCTTTTTTCTTTTCCTTGTTGTATCTTAATTTCCTTCATGGTCAAGGGCTACCACAAATCTTAACTGTGCCAGATGTCTCTGAGCCCTGAGTAAATATTACTCCTTGAGCTTGGAGGATGCACTCTGTGCTTGCTGTCTTTCCACGTGGTACAAATAAGGGCTTTTCTTCTGCCCATCTCCATGAGCAAAAGCAGTGTGAATGGACGGTGGGCAGTGTATGTGTGGGAAGCCACACACACACACACACACACACACACACACACATACACATGAGTGCAGATTTTCTTTTATCACTCTGAGCCTTACAATCAGTGTATGGTATTGATAGTAGTTGGTCAAAAAACTGTGTATACCTTTTGATGACAGAAGAGAATACTTATGGCTTGTTTTCTGTCATCTTCACAAAACTAACATGGCAACAATTATATGCTAGTAAAAAACAAAGCCCTAGAATCACTCAGGTCATCTCTGAACAGCTTTAATGTATCTCCTCAGAGTTTGTCAGCTACTCTTCACAAAGCAGAACTTAGTCGCACTACAGGCCGGGCTTCCTCATTTTCTCTTATTGTGTGTGTGTGTGTGTGTGTGTGTGTGTGTGTGTGTGTGTGTGTGTGTTGGAGGGGAGAAAATGTGAGACAGGAACAAGATGTTGCTATTGAACAACCCCCACTTGCTGGCTTGTGGCTTTTATCCAGATAAGAATGACTGGGAATGATTCCAAGGGCAAACACATTCTTATACCAGAACACGTTGCTATTAGACTTAGAATCCAGATTGGTTGCATTTTAGAAGCCACTGGTACAAATGTTTGTAAATATGTCCTTCATGAAGTTTGAAGCTAAGGACTGCATTATCTGCCAGAGGGGGCTAGACAAAAGATATGTGATTTGCCATCCTTTCTAGCCCTCATCTTTGTTTTGACAATACCTGCTTTCTTTGTGGCTACGGACCGTATTGTAGACAGTGCAATTGCTTTGTCTTGCCTGTAATAAAAGAACCAGTGACCATATCAACTTGTTGTTAGATTAAATATCCTTGAACAGACACCAGAATAGGGTCCCTCTAAAGTCAGGGATTTTTTTTTTTTCTGTTGTGTATCTCAAGACATAAAAAGTACCTAATCACTAAGGAATAGTTATTGAATGAAAAATTACAAATATTATTCATACAATTTGTTCTTTGGTTGTGCAAGTTTTGTCTGGCTTTTCTGTTTTCATACTCATCTACTGAGTAGTGATAAACAAGGAGTAATATGAAGAGTTGTAGATATAAAATGGTCTCATTAATCAATACAAAAATGTCCAAAGCAAACGTTCCCTTCCTTTTTGCTATTTTTCTGAAATAGGTTGATCATGTGGGTTGATGTTTAGTTTCATTACTTAATACTCTGTAGAAATCAAATAAACTAAGATTTAGTGAAGATTATTTAGAACAAATCAAGAGTATTAATTTTATTTGCAAAGTATATTTAGAAACATTATATTTCTAGCTTGAAAACAGAAATATGAACAGTATTTTCTATGAGTACATTCTATGGGCAGCAAAATGATTGCCAAATATGTCACAGCATTTCTGCAGAAGGACTTACACATTCTTAAAGGCAATATTCAATTGCTCCTAGGATTGAGTTTTATTCTAATAAGGACATAGGGGATAAGTCAATAAGATACTTATTAATTTCCCTGCAAATAACATTTCATATTTCTTTATTGCTGAATAATACTCCATTGTGTATGTTGAGCAAAACAAGACAGACTCAAAAAGACAAGTATGATATGTTCTCCTTAAAATGTGGAATCTAAAAGTGACAAGAAAATAGAAGGGCGATATTATTAGATTAGATGAAAGAAATGGGGGTAAGGGTGTGACAGCAATAATAGAAGGGATGGATGTGATCAAAATATGTGTATGGATCTCCCCATGTGAAACCAGGGGATGGGGAAGAGGGCGATGAGTGGTGAAAGTGATTAGAGTTTGTTATGTGGGTATGTTATATGTGTATACAAATCTGCTAAAATGAGTCATTTTTCTCTGCAGCCCATCCAGATTTTGTTATTATTTGACTTTGTAAATACAGCCATTCTTTCTGGAGTGAGATGGAATAGCAGTACTGTTTTAATTCACATATTTTGAATGGTTAGTGATGTTGAACATTTTTCATGTATTTATTGGCCATTTGTACTTCTTTGTCTGAGAAGGGTCTGTTCATGTCAAATGATCATTTTTTGATTGGGTGTCTAAATTTCGGGGGGCTCTAACTTTTTCTGAGTTCTTTATATAATCTAGATATTAGTTCTTTGTCTGATGAGTAGCTGGCAAATCTTTTCCCATTCTGTGGGTTGTCTCTTCACAGAAGAATGAAGGGAAGGTCTTATTTTTTTGTTGTCTTGGTAAACCTAATTTTATGTAAGAAATTACACATCATTAATGATTTTTTGTGAGGACAATGGCTATTTAAAAGTTGATACTGGGGCTGGGGATTTAGCTCAGTGATTAGAGTGGTTGCCTTGCAAGCACAAGGGCCTGAGTTCGATCCCCAGCACCACAAAAAAAAAAAAAAAAAAAAAAGTTGATACTACCTGTGAAAGAAGAGCTGTCGTATTTAAATATACACAGGATAATACAGTAATCTGAAAGAAAATGTATTAAGAAAGGGAAGAATGTTAGAATTCTTAAATTGCTGAGACTTCAAGGCTTCAGGGTAGTCTTATCTTATGGGAATATCAAATGAATAAGTTAAATTAAAATTTACATCTATAAGCCAGGAGTGAAATATTTAGTTAATACAAAGTAAAATAGCAGGTAGAAGTTACAATAAATACTGGTTTAACGCAACCATGAACAGACTTCTAACCAGGTTATTTTATTTTTGTGTAAACATGCTCATTTCCTAGATAGCACAGGAGCATGCCGGAGGCCTCTGATACACTGATTAACAATCAATCTGATAGCTTTTTGCTGCAGTCCAAATTTCTAAGAAACATGCCAAAATTAATTTTAAAAAGCAGACTTGTGAACTTAATGTCATAGGGATGTAAACAATGAGCAGAACTACAGAAGGATTAAATTGCATTTGCTACATTTCGTATAGTCAGAAACGTGACCTCAGTCTATCAAGAAGGGATTTTAAAATGGAGGGTGGAAATGACATTTGAGTTGCCTGACTGACAGTTACTCCTAAAAATTAACTTCGTTAAACATCCTATTCACAAAGTATTACAGTCAGTGGAAGAGTATGCCCCACACAGTGAGGCAGGCCTTCGACAGGCAGCAGATGCTCCCCCGAAAGACTGAACAACTGTCAACCTCACTTGGCCCTTGTAGAACTGGCCCGATTCTTTGCTACTTTTCTAACAGCCGATTCAGGTTTTGGGCTAACACTGAAGGCAGCCATAGATCATTTTAATTCCCTCTCCCACAGCTAGAGATATTTAAATCCCTGGAAGTGAAATTAAATTATGCAAGTAAATGTTGCAGGTTAGTAAAGGAACGATAGCCAAAGCTCAGTTTTTTAACTTGTAGTCTGGTGTTTCCTCCATGCAACTATCCTGATTCCCCCAAGCACTCTGTTAAAAAATTATTAGGATTGTGCAACAATACAGTTTCTTGAATTATTGGAATGATCATTCCTGACACTTTTGGAGCTGTTATCACTTCCCTATTACATTAGTTATGCTGAATACTTGTAAAATATGTCTGTAACTCGGTCTTCTCTCCCTCTTTAGGCTTTTGTTTGTTTGTTTCAAGATAACACACTCTAAAACTGCTTCCCTTTTGAGATGTGAGGACTTAGAAATACTACCATTGAAAGGTTAATTCTTTTTGCTAGTGATTTAGCTTTGTCACGTTTGTGTGCTTCACAGTTAGTAGAACACCTGTGCATAATAAATGTTCTCTGCACTGAATTAACTCAACCAAACTGACACAGGTTTTTGTGAAATAGTGCTTTGAAGCCCTCTACTCAGCACATGCTTCCATTTTCTGCTTTGTGTGGGTAAACACTGTGTGGGTGGAAACTGAACGCAAATTATGATCTATTGAGCCAAGGATGGCATTGTCCGGGGGAACCTACCGTTCTGTCCTGCTTGGGTTTTTCATTATGTGTGGCATAGTTATTCAATGCAGTCTACACACTGTCGTGAGGTTTTCTCATTTTATATCACTGTACTTCAGGTCGTTTATTTTTAGCTATTTTTTCTGGTGACTGATAAGACAATGTTATAAAGTCCTCTACATTGTGCATATTTTGATTTGTCTTTTTTTGTCCTTTTGCTTTTGAAACTACTGTAACTTCAAAGAAAGTGTGAATAAATGAAGAGACATGCAGGCTCAGTGCCAAAGGAGAGGGTAAAAATGGTTTTATTTTTCTTGTTGATCTTTGGTGAGCATTAAATTCAAAAGTCTGTTCTTGAGAAAGTCCTCTTCTGGTGCCACCATTTCTGGATGCAGCAGTTTTGTGTACCACTTACAGGGGATGGTGTGGTGATGAGGGGACTTGAACCTAAGAAGAAGAGTGGAGGGCACCACCCAGGAGCTCTGCTCCATAATGGCACAACTCTTCCAGGCAGTTAGCACTGTGGGGTCACAGGGAACAGAAGCACCTCCTAAGGGGAAATTTCCTGTCTCCACCTGTGTAGGATGCTGGGAGCAAATAATGACTTCTCTCTAGTACAGTTTTCATTGCTTGCAGCTAAAAGCAAAACAAGTGGCTCCTTTATTCAGACAAATAAGGCAAACTAAGCAATGTGCTTATTTCGGATCTTTAGTTTTGAAAACACATTTTGTAGCCTACTTGTGTTTGTTTAACTGGTATCTGGTTATATATTGTTTTGTTTCCTGGTAATATTTCTGGTTAAGTCCTTGAGAAATACTTGTAGCTTCTGTGTGTGTGTGTGTGTGTGTGTGTGTGTGTGTGTGTGTGTGTGTAGCAGGGTTTCAGCTCAGGGCCTCACATCCTCCAGGCAAGTGCTTTATGACTGAGCTGTACACTAGCCCCACCTCATGAATTCTTGTGTTCCCCTTGATTATGCTTGTTCAGTGGATGACTACCCGAAGACTAGAACTATGCTATGTAGATCTAGGAAATTTCTAAGAAATCATCTAGCCCTGATTCCTAATTTTGTAGATGAGAAAACCGAGGCTGGGGAGGGTGCATGACTTCTCTTCAGCAGCAGAGAGGTTTATTGTCAGGCTCTTTGGACTCTCACAACAGTGTTTTCCATTGGAAAAGTACAACTGCTGCTAACTTGATAAGCTTTTATACCTTCACTTTGGGATCGAGGCTTTTACTCTAGTCCCTCGGCCTTTATGACACTAGTATGATTCCCTAGCACAGAAACATCTCTGAGACTAAGACGTATGCCACAACCCACAAGTTCTACCTGTCATTTCTACCCTCAAGTTACACATATGTATTTAAGGATTCTGTTAAAAAATACAACCAATACTTGTAATAATAAAACCCCAGATGGAAACCTCTTTTACCCTGTTACTCTGGAAGTTCTTCATCAGATATTTTCTAGATTTGGCACAGTCTCGAAGATTATCACCTTTCCTGGCAAGTGGTATACCAGGAAATTCTGTTCTACTTGTCACCAATCTCGATCCTGATTTAACACACCACATGGAACTTTTATCCTATTTGGAGCGTATGGTGATGTACATTGAGTGAAGATAATGGTTAATAAAAAGGAGAAGACCTTGGTTCAGATGGCAAATGCAAATGAAGCCCAGCTAACAATGGATCATCTAAGCGGTCAGAGACTTTACGGAAAAGTGCTCTGCACTACACTGTCCAAACACCAAACAGTTCAACTTCCTCAGGAGGACGAGAAGACCAAGGTCTGATAAGGGTTTTGGCAATAGTCCTTCGCATTGCTTTAAAAAGCGTGGCTCTAAAATCTTCGAGAATATTTTTCCACCATCAGCCACACTGCATCTTTCCGACTCCCTCCTTCTGTTATGATGGATGATCTGGAGAACCTTTCCACAGAGGCTGGAGGTTCAGTGACGGCTTTTAGATTTCCTCAGAAGGATCGGAAAGTGGCGCCTGTTCTCTTAGGATCTGTGGAAGAAGTAATCCAGGCGCTTACTGAACTTCACAATCATGACCTTGGAGAAAATCACTCACCTGAGTTTCCTCTCAAAATCTACAATCTGACTTTTCTGTGAATTTTTCTCCTAAAACTGGACCATAATTTCAGTAAAACCTTCAGACATAGACTGAAGCGGCTCAAGACCAACTCTGCCTCTTTCACGTAAGTAACTCTTGAATTTGATATTAAGTATATTAAAAACATTGGATATTCTTTTTCTTTTCTTTTTTCTCCCTGCCAGTATATAATCAAAAGTTGATTTCTATGAAAGTATATGGAAAAACGTGTTTTCAGAGATTAAATTCTCCACAGTAAATTTTATTTCAAGAGGATAGACTCTATTTTAGTTTGGGTTCAACTCAGCCTTATACAACATTTCTAAACTCCTTTGTACTTTGCGAGATTTAAGCATATGGACTTTTAACATTACTTGATGTAAGTAATTGAAATAACTTACAACCAAGTTTTTAACTTTAAGATTCAGAAGTTTGAATCTTAAAGTTGAATTATGTTCACTTTCAATTTATGTCAAATACTTGTCATATATTGATGGTGGTTAGACATAAACAGATGAGTTGTATTGCAAGCAAATTTACAGACGTGTATGTTTTCTTTCTATGATTTCCTTTTTAATTCTATGACACTCCTCTGAATAATCCATTATCTTTTTAAGACTCTTTGGGACAACATAGTCTCTCAACTGCGCCCATGGAAATTAAGTCAGATCCAACTTGGATATATTAAGATGTCAGAATAGCTAATAATTTTATTAGAAAAATTATGTCTTAAATCTCAAAATTATACTTTTTGTTGAATAATATGAATATGATGCTGGAAATATTTTTAAAAAGTAATCCTACTTATAAACTACTTTTTTTTGTTGTTGTTTAGAGGCAAGCACTCTAATCACTGAGCTAAGTCCCCAGCCCCAGTAAACTACTTTTTTATAATTGTTTTCAGAAAAAAGTTTATAGTCTTATGGAAAATATTCAGGTCTATCATGACAGATTTTTAACAGTTATTTTTGGTAAGGTCTTCTTTTAGAAAAAAATTAATCTCAAAGTTTTTTTCTACCACTAGAATCTCTAATACTTATTCAGAATTACTGTGTATTTACTTAATTTCTTATTGTGTGCCTTGTTATGTGCTTAAAATACAATAGGGAGAGTTTTATCTAAATATCTTGAAAGCTATATTGTGGGCTTGGTAAGCATTTTGTTTTCTCTTTCACTGTTTTAGCGAGAATTTTAAAGTTTTTTCATTGCAATTTTAGGTGGTTTTTCAATAAGTAATAGTTTTTATTCTGATTTTTGGTGCTTTGGTGCATGGATGGGGTAAGGAGGGTGAATAGTTTGGGGAACGCATAGTGCACACTTGTAGGCCTCTCCAATGTGACTGATAGTGGTTGTTGCCGGTTATCACACACCAATTTGGGGCTGTAGAATGCAATCTCAATTTTTGGATCTTGTCTAATCTTTATTGCCCATCAGAATTTGTCTCAGGATTACTTGGTTCTTCTCAGTACTCGAGTAAGAACTCACTTCTCTTTGTTAATGTAACTTACTGAAATGCTCACATATTTGGGAGGATGAGAAGGTGGGTATTTTTTATACTCTGTTCCTTTTTCTCTTTTGGGTTGTATGTAAGAGTAGATTTTAAGTTAAAAAAAAGATCCTGGAAAGAATCTGGGTGTTTCTATAAAACACAAAGCCATAAAAACATTATATAATATGTCTGGATCCATGTGATCTGTATGTAGAAACATTAGCAAAGGTAGAAAACAAATATGTTACACGGTGATGGAGACAGGTACTTATGGACTGGTGAAACTAAAAGTTGAAGAAAGTAGCTTTAAGGGTGGTTTGATTTCATCTCTAAAATTTGTAAAAAAAAAAGTATTCATTATTTGAGTAATGTAGAAAAGGTCTCAGAAACACATTACCTAATTAAAGGTTATTATATCCCTGTTTTGACATTGCTTTACACTGAGTGGAATCTGAGATGTGCAAAAGGATGTCATCGTTCTAAGCCAGCATAAGTCCTACAAAGTACTTCCACAGGTAAATTGATTTAATTATTACAGAAAATGGAAAATAATAAAAACAGAGAGCAGTGACAGAAGACAGGAAAAATGATTACATTTTTATCATGAAAGAGTCAATTTAGGTTAAACACCAAACGAATTCAAGTCCAAATCAGATATTCTCAAATATTGCTATACATTTTCCTTGGAAGAGTTCAGAGATTTCAGTATTGGCTATTCTGAAATATTTTACTGTTTGGTGTTTCTATGCTTAACATATAATTTGGCATTACTGCAAATCAGAAAAACATGAGTAAAAATCAAAATCAGAAAGAAAAGATACTTTAACATATATGTGGGAGAAACAGTAAAGTATACAGAAATGCTGAATTATTGATAAGGATGAGTGGTATTTGATTATAATATTTATCTTACTGAGCTCTGAGCCTGCCTCCAGCAAAAATGTCACCTTAAAATGAAGCCTTATTTATATGAAGAAGAGCTGCGTGAATAGTGACTTTACACAAACATGATTCACAATGAAACAGGTTCATTTACGGGAAGCTAGTAATGTGAAAGTTAATATCACATGCTCAGGGCAGACTTAATTAGGTTTTGAGACCTAGTTCCACATTTACAGATTTTGGTTTTGACTAACTTATTTAACCTGTCTGTGCCTCAGTTTACAATTTTGCTAAAGGTGATAACACTGCATATGTCACAGATCGTTCTGAGGAAGTAATAAATGAGGCGACAAAAAACTCAGTAAGTGCTCAATAACTAAAGAAAAGTCTGTTGTTTTTTTCCCTCCTGGTGGAAGTATGTAAATGTAAACAGACTGGAAAATGAAAGCCTTTTATTAATGTTCTTACTAAACAAAGCAGAGATTATTAGTTCTATAGTTAGTTTGGTGATTACAGACACCAAAGAAACGAGAGTTTAATCTCCAAAGTGAGCATTTCATATTTTAGATAATGGCAGAGCAATCAGAAATTTTTCCAGGTCTACCTTAGCCAAGGAGAAAGAGAGTCAGAACATAGTCACGGCGAGACCAGAGATAAAGGTGCTGTGACACATGCGCAATGTGCTGTCTGCAGGGCTGGCCTCTGCTCACTGACTTCTGGTAAAGAGATGGAGATGTGATACAGCGTGGGAAGCACCTGCCAACGCTAAGTTATTTCACAGCTGCGTGGTTCCACTAGAACTGCCCCTGCCTGTAATGGGAGTATCTTTCATAAGCCTTTCTTAGAACACACACACACACACACACACACACACACACACACACACACACACACCCTTCCTCAGCCCTCTAGGCAGCTTATGATATACCAATTTCTTCTAAAATTTTTTTATTAGTACATGTTTGTAGTACATAATGTTTACATTCCTTGTGGGAAGTTGATACATGTACATAACACATCTTAATTATTTTTTTCATCTCATTTTCCTTATTCCCTCCCCCCCATTCATGTCTTGATTCCCTTCCTTTTCTTCCCCCCCCTTTGGTACATGTTTGCAATACATGTTAATATTCCTTGTGTGGGGTTGGTACACATACGTAACACATCTTAGTTCCTTTTTCATCCCCTTTTCCTCCCCTCTAGTCCCTCCATCCATCCTTTAATCCCCTTCTCCTTTGAAGAAGATCTATTTCCCCACTTCCTGCTACTACTTTCTTAAAGTTATCTCTAAGGTAAGAAAATGCATGCACTCCAGTCTCTCATTGTAAAATAATGCTATAGCTGGGAAACTCTCTTTTACCTAATTTTTATCTTTCAACACACACACACACACACACACACACACACACACACTCCCACACACCCCCACACACCCCATATTCATACATTTTTCCAGGTTAGGAAAACTTCTTGTGCCTACATAATTGAAGGGTTACTGGAAATGGTGGCTTTTCAGTATTAATTGCATTGATAGACTGCTCCCCACTGCTTTCCCTATCAGAATGAAAACCATCCTTTGCAGAATAACTCCCTATTGATTTAAACTTAATAAAGACAATTGGCAAGATATTAAAATCTAAGTCAAGAACCCACTATTCTGTTTTACTTTTTTAAAAAATTGATTAAAACAGCCCTTCTCTTACCAATTAAATTCATTTCGCCGGTGGAGTTTTTCTAGGATATTAGAGTTATAGTCAATAGCTAGTCGAACTAGAATGATGCTGAACCAAATTTGACCATCTTTCACAAACTGTAAAAACATAGCAGTTCAGAAATTAAGATTTTAAAGAGTAAAATGAACTATTTGGATATTAATATCTTCAGTTGAACTTCTACACTTTGTGTTGAAAATGCCACTTTGTTGTATAGTCTTTCTTGTTTCCCTTTTTGTTCTTAGTCAACAATCAAATTGTGACTTGTTTCTTTATACTTCTTTCATGTGAGATAAGATATTGCTAAATATATCAATATCCCAAGCTGACCTTGAAAGCCTCAGGTCCTGAACAGTTAGGATAATAGGAGTAGGCCATCGTGTCCTGTGGAAGGACCAGATTTAATGGTCAGTCTCAGTAAACACAACCAAGGTGGTTGGTATATTAGTATCATCTCCTTACACATTAAAAAAATAAATCCATATAAATGATCCCCCCCATATATGGTCTTAACTCTGTGTCAAAAGGCAGAAACTATCACATTGGATCAAAAAACAAAATGCAACTATGTGTTGCCTGTAAGGGACACACCTAATACACACACAAACCCACAAGTAAAAGGATAGAAAACAACCAGCGGTAGCTGTTCTAATTTCAGACAAAGTGGACTTCAAGCCAAAACTGATCAGAAGAATCAAAGTATGTCTATATTTACTAATAAAGGGAACAGTTCAACAGGAAGAGATAACAATTGTAAATCTACATACACTAACTGTCAGTTCATCTGATTTCACAAAACAAAAATTACTGGACTTGGAAAAAGACAAATAGACACCAATACAATTATAATGAGGACCTTTTGCACCCCACTGTACAGATGGATAGTTTAGCCAGCCCAAAAAAATCAACAAAGAAATAACAGAGGGAAACTACACTCTTGAAGAAATGGATTTAACAGATAGACACAGAGTATTTCATCCAACCAAAAATAGGTATTTTTTCCAGCAGTACCTGGAACTTTTTCCAAAATAGACCATATTTTAGGCCATAAAGTATGCTTAAATAAATACAAAAGAATTTCAATAATCTTTTGCATCCTATAAAATCATAATGGAATGAAACTAGTAATCAACAACAAAAGAAAGTACAGAAACTATACGAATATATGGAGAGGAAATGACACACTCCTCAATACTGATGGGTACCAGGAAATCAGGAAAGAAATTACAAAGTTTCTGTAATCAAATAAGAAGGGCAGTACAATATGCCAAAACCTGTGGAACACAACGGAAGCACTTTTAAGAGGGAAGTTTATAGCTGTAAATGCCCACATTAAATAGATTGACCTCAAATAAATGACCTAATGATTCATCTCAAGGTCCTAGAAAAACAAGAACAATCTAAATCCGAACCTCATAAAAGAAATTATAAAGATCAAGGTGGAAATCAAAGAAATTGAGATCAAAAAGTAGAAATGGTTAATGATCCAGAGTTGATTCTTTGAAAGGATAAACAAGAATGAAAAAATCTTAGTCAAACTCACCACAAGAAGGAGAGAAAAGGCTTGTATCAGTGCAATTAGAAATGAAAAAGGTACGGGCTGGGGATTTAGCTCAGTGATTAAAGTGCTTGCCTTGTAAGCACAAGGGCCTGAGTTCAATCCCTGGCACCACAAAAAAAAAAAAAAAAAAAGAAATGAAAAAGGTAAAATCATCATAGACACTACCAAAATCCAGAGGATTTTAAGAAACTAGTTTGAAAATTTATTCAGTAGATTGGAGAATATGGAAGAAATAAATTCCTGTACACATATGAATTACCAAAACTGAGCCAGGAAGATATAAAAACCTTAAACCAACAGTATCAGGCAGATATTGAACACCTACAAAGTAAGAAAATCTCAGGACCTGATGGAGTCACCACTGAATTTTACCAGAACTTCAGGGAAGAACAAATGCTAATACTTCTCAAAGCGTTCATGAAATTGAACGGGACAGAACATGGCCAGACTTATTCCTTGAAGCCAGCATTAACCTGATAACAAAGCCAGGCAAAGATTCAACCACAATGAAAGAACCCCAAGAAACAAACACATACAAGTCAATTTATTTGATCAACCTAGATGAAAATATCCTCAAGAAGATACTTGCGAACACAATGCTACACATCTTTAAAAAGATCGTACGTCATGACCAAGTAGGCTTCATCCCAGGAATGCGGGGATGGTACGGTACAGGTTCAGGCAATGACATACCACATAAACAGAAGTACGGATAAAAATCAGAAAAAGCCTTTGACAAAATCCAACATGCCTTACTGATAAGAATGGTGATGAAAACAGGTAAAAAGACTATCTCAAACTGACAGCAGACATTTCTGATAAACCCACTGCCATCATCACACTACATGGGGACATACTGAAAGTTTTCCCACTAAAATCAGGAACAAGACAAAGGTGTCCACTCTAACCATTCCTGTTGTGTGTAGTATAGAGACTTTTGCTAGAGCAATCAGGCAAGAGAAAGAAATAAAAACCATGTGAATAAGAAAGGAAGAAGTTAAATTATCCTTATTTGCAGATGATATGATTCTTTACATCGAAGACCCAAAAAACTCTGCCAGAAATTTCCTAGAAAAAAAAAAAAAAAAAAAAAGCAAATCAGCAGGATACAAAATTAACACAAAAAGTCAAAAACATTCCTGTACACCAACAATAAATCTACCAAGAAAGTAATCAGGAAAACAATCCCATTCACTATAGCTTCAGAAACAATCAAATATCTAGGAATTACCCTACGGAAGGAACTGAAAGACTGCCATAGTAAAAATTAAATCCTCTGAAAAAATATATTGAAGAGGATACTAGAAGATGAAAAGACACCCCCTGTTTCTGGACAGGCAGAATCAATATTGTCAAAATGGCTATTTTACCAAAAAATGATATACAGATTTTGTGTAATTCTAATCAAAATATTAACAGAATTTTTTTCAGTACAAGAGAAAACACTCCTAAATTTTATATAGAACCAGAAAAAACCCAGAATAGCCAAAGTAATCTTGAGCAAAAAGAGCAAAGTGGGAGGTATTAAAATCCTGGATTTCAAGTTATACTATAAAGTTATAGCAAGAAAAACAGAAAGGTACTAGCACAGAGTACACATGTAGGCAAATATAGAATAGAATAGAACACACAGAAACATCCCCATGCACTGTCAGACATTTGTTTTTTTAAATCTGTTTTT
Organism: Hystrix cristata; assembly: GCA_004026905.1. Classification (NCBI taxonomy): domain Eukaryota; kingdom Metazoa; phylum Chordata; class Mammalia; order Rodentia; family Hystricidae; genus Hystrix; species Hystrix cristata. The sequence continues at coordinate 3,632 of PVJO010025046.1, read as the reverse complement.
TGACAAAGGCTCTAAAAATATACACTTGAGAAAAAGCCTCTTTAACAAACGGTGCTGTGAAAGCTGGTTATCTGTATACAGAAGAATAGTATATCTAGACTCATGTCTTTTACCCTGTACTAAAACCAAATCAAATGGATCAAAGACCTAGATGTAAAAACTGAAATACTGAGTTTACTGGAAGATAAATGTGATAAACTCTTGAAGAATAGGCAGAGGCAAGGACTTTCTGAACAGAACCCCTATTGCACAAGAAATAATACCAAGAATCAATAAATGGCATCATATCAAATTTAAAAGTTTCTGTAGAGCAAGGGAAACAGAGTGAAGAGACAGCATATAGAATGGGATACATTTTTGCCAGCTACTCTTTGGACAGAAGATCAGTATCTGGAATATATAAAGATCTAAAAAAAAAAATAGACACCCCCCAAAACAAAAGACCCTGTCAGGAAAATGGGCAAGTGAAATGAATAGACATTTCTCACAAGATGTACAAATGGCCTAAGGACATGAAAAATTGCTCACCATTTTTGGTCATTAGAAAAATGCAAATTGAAACAATATCAAGATTCCATTTTACTCCATTAAGAATGGCTATCATCAAGAATTAAAAAGACAACAAGTCCTGGAGAGGCTGTGGTAAAAAAGGAGCTGTGGTAAAAAAAAAAAAAAAGGAGTGTAAACTGATAAAACCATCATGGAAATCAGTATGGAGATTTCTCAAAAAACTAAAAATAGAAATTCCATTTGACCCAGCTATATCCTTTCTGGGTATATTCCCAAAGAGTTAAAGTCATCGTTTCACAGCGATACATACATGCCCATGTTTATAGCAGCACAATTCACAGTCGCTAAGTTATGGAAGTGGTCTCTCTCCCCAACAACAAATGAATGGATGAAGAAAATATGGCACAAATACACAATGGAGTACTACTCAGCACCAATGAGGGATACACTTGAGTCATTTGTAGGGAAATGGATGGATCTTGAGATCATAATGCTAGGTGAAATAAATCAGACACAGAAGATTAAATATTGGATGGTTTCTCTTATATGAGAAGTCCAAAATAAAAATGACTTAAAGAGAAAAATAAAAGAAAAATAATAAGAAACAGACTTTGTTGGGATGGGAAGATGTTCTAGGAAGGGAGGGAGAAAGGAGGACCTGGTGGGGGAAGGGGAAGTAAAAATTGTCAAAATGCGGTATGTATCTGGATCAATTCCCTAAGACATATGAAATTATGTTTCATAAGAATATAATAATACAAGATAAAAATGAAAAACATTACATTTTAGTATCTTATTTATGTATTCATTAAAGTACAATTTCTTATTGTTACTGCTCAGTGGATAACAGATGTATTCTATCTATTGTATACACATAGATACACAGATACATTTATGGATACGAATGTACTTTTCTATGTTCATCACCAAATCTTTTATAATGTGACTGTTTCTTGACTGTGCTCATGAATCTGTGTGGCGGGGGGATAAGTCCAATTTAACAATCTTATATATGTGATCTTCTCTAATAATAAATTTTCTTTGGAAGCTTGGCAGGGTATCATTTGTAGAGAGAATAAATAAGTTCTATAATTTTATTTTTGCAAATCACTTCCTTTTAAATGTAACTGGAGGTGGTTTGACTTAATAACTTCTAGAATTCTTTCTTGATCAAAACTTCTATTATTACTGAGGTTTTGAATAACTTTATCCAACCTTTTAATCAGAACAATGAAAACTGGTCTAATTTTAAATTAGGGACTGTAGTAAATTATGGAAATTATGGTCATTAAGGGAATCATAAAGGAGCTGCCCTTTTCATATCGTATGGTTATATACCTTGATGATTCAGAGTTAAACGCTCTTCAGCCCATTTTCAGAGAAGAAAGATCCTTGCTCTCTTGAGTTGTTTTCCACAACATCTCCTCCTGCCTGAAACTTTGCCTATAAATCTCATTTGTCATCACAGATATTGGATTAGCCTAAACACTAGGATTACTAATGAAAGGAATTGCCCTTTTTAAGTAAAAGAAGCACAATTTAGCCAGAGTAAAACCTTCACGAGATCAACTACTGAGCGAAGGTGCAAGTCCAACAGTATTTCCCAGAATTTAATGTTGCACAACTCATTTGAATATCTTGTTAAACAGATTGTGGCTCAGTAATGATGGAATGGGGTCTAGGATTTTGTTCCTAACAAATCTCTGATGGTGTCAGCTTTACTGGTTTGGAGATCTCAGGCAACAATATTGATATTTAGGGTCAAGTACGGTTAATAATCTTGATTTGAAACTGAGTGTGTGGGGCTCACTTTCTCTTTTGGGATTTCATAGACTTAAGTATTGATGCTAGAGGTGTGTGGTGCCAAACCAGTGCATCTTTGTGCTATTTAACTTCTTATTTCGGACACCCCAGATAGGTTGATATGAACTAGGGGCGCTTTTACATTTTTTCACAACAGAAATTTGGTAGGCTAAATATGTATAAGTACATATTGTAGAGAAGTTTTGTAGGAAATGGAGACATTCACGAGTCAGGTTCTGTTAAGCTGTTCAGTTAATGTCAAAGCTGAGATTATGACCACTGACCTGAGAGATATTTCTTTCTTTTTTTTTCTCTATAAACTTTTATAGGTTTTTTTTTTATTTTTACGAAGAACATGTATTGGTACATTGTATACATAATGATCATAATCAGCATGGTTATTTTGTACCTGTACATGATGTATCTTGGCTTTCCCCCCCTCTTCCCCTCCCCTCCCTTCCATTCACCCACCCCTCCCTATTTGCAATAAGTTTATTTACATTTTTCCATTTTTTTCCCTTTCATCTTACTTTTCTTTTAATTTTCTTCTTTATCCCCCTTTTCCCTATCTAGTTCTCCTCTCTTTTGAATACTATCTCTTTTTTTTAAACATAATACCTATTCTACCCCTTTGTCCTTATTTACACTTATGGTTTCTCATATCAGAGAAACAATTCAATGTGTACTGATAATAAGTGTCTGATTTATTTCACTTAACAGTATGTTCTCAAGGAACATCCATTTACATACAAATGACTCTAGTTTATCCTTTTTATGGCAGTGTAGTACTCCATTGTGTAGAAAAACCACATCTTCTTTAGCCACTCATTAGTTGTTGGGCATTTAGGTTGTTTCCAAGACTTAGCTATTACAAATTGTGCTGCTATGAACATGGTTGTGCATATATCACTGTGATATGATGATTTTAATTCTTCTGGGAAGATACCAAGCAGAGAAATAGCTGGGTCAAATGGAACCTCTAGTTGTAGTTTTCTGAGGAATCTCAATACTGATTTCCACAGTGGTTGGACCAGTCTACATTAGACCAAAAATAGCAAAAACAATTCTGGGCAACAGGAATAAGGCAGGGGGCATTACAGTCCCTGACTTGAAATTGTATTATAAAGCTTCTGTGACAAAAACAGCATGGTACTGGCATGAAGACAGACCCGAGGACCAATGGAACAGGCTAGAAGATGCAGAAATAACTCCAAACACACTCAAATATCTCATCTTCGACAAAGGAGCCAAACACCCTCACTGGAAGAAAGATAGCCTGTTTAATAAATGGTGCTGGAAAAATTGGCTTACCACATGCC